>PVJA010028051.1:0-27959 GCA_004027025.1 Myocastor coypus
CTAATGGCTGTAGCTAGTGACTCCAGAACTATATTGAATAGAAGTGGCGATAGGGGGCATCCTTGTCTTGTACCAGATTGGAGAGTAAAAGACTTCAGTTTTTCCCCATTTAGAATTATGCTAGCTGTTGGATTGTTGTAGATGGCTCTTATCAGGTTGAGGTAGAGGCCCTCTATTCCAATTTTCTGTAGGACTTTGATCTGCACACACTTCTTGAGCTCATTTCCACCCTGGAGGTTTTGCTGGCGCCTGTGCACACCCAGGACTGCTATTTAGGAGTCCTGTGGCTTCTGCTTCAGTGCCTCCCTGCTCTTGTCAGGTCCTGATTGGCAGGTGGCCCCACCTGGAGCTTTGTTTTTAAAGGGAGAAGCTATGGCTCAGCTTTCTGAATTTGCTTTTGTTCCCTCCTGTTCTCTTGGAAATGCCTCTCATAGCGGAGGCCCAGGTGGCTAGCTCGCTGGGTGATAGACTGGAAGAGCTGAAGATCCACAGGTGATGAGCCACCCACTGGTGCTGGTGACTTTACCTCTGTCCTAACGTCTTCTTATCACCAGGTTCACAGCAAGCCCTTCCTGGAATGGAGGTAAGAGGGCTGCATTGGCAAAGCAATACTATAAGAGCAAAAAGGCTTTCCTAGAAGTCTTTTCACTGTTGCAGATCTGGTCTGTGTCATCAGGTGACAGTGGTGGCCCTTTGTACCTGCCTAGGTCATTACCTGTGACAGGTGCCCTGCGAGGAGGAAGGGGGCTCTCTGACTTAGCAGCCTGCCTGGGGACTGTCTCCAGCATTCACACATGGTGCCTTGCCCAAGTGCTTCTCCTTTACATATCAGTGATGTTCCCTGTGCTTATGGAGGCCAGGGGATGAGGAGAGGCATGTGTCTGTCACTGTCCACCACACATCACAGGAACCTATGTGGCATGCCAAGCCATCTTCAGTAGGCACAGGGGCCTGCCACAGCCCAACAAGAGTGGACCTGTGCCTGTCTCCAGAACTGCTGGTTCCTGAGAGTGAGCTTCACTGCCACCAAAAAGAATGTTCCTCCTGGCCTCATCCAGTCACCTGGCTCTCGGCGGTGCTGTCCTGCTTAAGTCACTGTGCTGGACGGTGGATTTCTTACTCAGGTGTCTCAGAGCACAAGTCCTCCTGCTCAAGGGTGTACAGGAGATGGCACAGTGGGCAACTGCCCCTCATCAGCAGTCTCTGTCCAACAGTCATTTTATGAAGTGTGCTCTAGGTGACAGCTTCAGGCATAACACTGGATCATCGGCAGGGCTTTTGACTCAGATCCCCAGGAAGCAGGTGAGGTGTTGCTTCTTGCTTTTGCTTCTCTTCGGCTCCGTTCCCCAGGGCAGTTGGCACTGGTGGGGTCTTTGGTTGGGGGCTTACTGCTGAGCCCTCATAGACTGTAATGGAGTCTGCCCTATGGGAGAGTTAAAAGTCCAGAACCAGGAGGATCTCGGCAGCATGTACGTGGGTCTGAGGTGCCAGTGGCCTCCTGGGGAGGCTTTTGAGCTCAGAGAAGCATTTATGGGAACCAGTGATGTGAGCACTATGAGCTGGATAAGAATGTAGGTGTCAGACTGTAAGACTTGTGCCTGCATGGGTCAGTGGGGTTGGGGACTTGGAGTAGAAAGGTGGTCGTTGACTAAGGCTGTCACGTACTATCTGACGTCTGGGTGAGTGTGTTATAGGGAAAGCCGTATTTTTGACAGACCAAGTAGTAGTTTGAGGCTTGGACATTTTCAGAAGACTCTGATAATCCAGGACATTTGTTTTGCAGATGTAAAACCTGACAAGTTAAAAGTTCTGCTTGAGATCTCTCAGATCGAATTGTAAGAAGCTCTTGCAACTCGACTGCCTCTGACCTATAAAGATGGCAGCCCGTGTGGCCTACACTGTTGGTTTCATGATCCGGCCAGAATTCCCACTGTGCTCTGGTCTGAGCTGGGACCTGCTGTCTGGTTCATTGTGTCACTGGGCTTTGGTGAGCTCCTTGGAGACCACACGTCTCTGCCCTCCCGTTGTTGTTGCTCCAGATTCCAAGCACTGGAGTGACACAGAGGCTTCTCTGTGTCACTCACTATTATGGAGTGTACCCTCAATAGACCTGGACCCAGGGAAAGCAAGAGGTGTTGTCTGGCATTGGCAAGAGTTTGAGTTCTTTCCCCTATGCCCAATACCATGGGGCCAGGAAGGTGTCCCTAAGCTTGGGGCCTAGAGGCCAGCACCACCTTGGACTTTCCAGACTGTTGGGACAGGGGCTGCTTCCTGGGGTGACCAGGTAGGGATGTGTGTACCTGCATCTCAAATGCCAGGCATATGTCTTTCAGGCTTTGAAAAAACCTGAGGAGAACTGTGCTATGCATATGGCTGTAATGACAGAAGGGGGACATGAAGGGAGACTTCACTTCTGAGAGAAAGTAGACATGATCCAGGAAGAGGCAGTGTTCAGAAGGACAGTACTTGGCCGGACTATGGGTGGCATGTCGCTGGTGGGACACCCACGGCCCTTGGGAGAGTCTACAGAACCAGTTCCCAACACCGTCAAGACAGTAAAGTGTCTTGCCCTAGATACATCAGGGCAACTCTGAAATCCCTGCAGATTAAGTGCACCCCCTCCTAGGACCCCCGATAGATGTGGACCCAGGGAAAGCAAGAGGTGTTGTCCGGCATTGGCAAGAGTTTGAGTTCTTTCCCGTACAATCCAGATCTCAGTAAATGGCAACATCCAGTCTAGACTAGTGGTTTTGAATTTTTTTGTATAACACAGAAACTGTTTTTTAAGGACTGTATTACAAAGCCTGGTATAGTGGTGCACACCTATAATCCCAACTCTTTGGAGGCCGAGGCAGGAGGATCTCTGAGAGTTCAAGAACAACCTGAGCTACATAGTGAGGCCTTGTCTCAAGAAGAAGGACACCATTACATAAAATTCTAGAGTATGTAACGGCTAAGAACAGAGCCACTGGGGTTGAAAAGGTAGTACGTGAGAGCCCAAGCCTGTCTCTGCTGCCAGGCATCTGGAAAAGAGGAGAAGGGAAGGAGATTGTGTTGAACGTAGCAAATGAGCAATGGACGAAGAGTTTGCCCCATGTCTGCTGTAGAACAGGAGTTAGCAGACCACAACCCCTGGGCAGACTCTGGCCCAGCACTTGGTTTTATGAATAAAGTTTTATTGACATAGACACAATCACTGACGTACCATCCATGGCTGTTTTCGCCTCTCAGGAGCAGGGTTGAGTAGCTACATGTGAGGGGAGGCTGCATGGCCCACAGAGCTCTAAGTATTCACCACCTGGCCCCTCCCAGGAAAGGTGAGCTGTGATGTTCCTAAACTCACCTTGTCAGAATCATGCTGATGGAGCCTTGGTGCCCCTATGGAAGGGACTGTATATACTTTCAGTTCATTGAGGTGGATGCATGGCCTGAGGCCATGACTAGCTCCAAGTCTGGGCTTCCTTTCCAAACCCCCACACCTTTCCATATCTTTCCAGTCTTTTCTTCTCCCTGCTTCTTAAAGTCAGAAATCAAGTTCCTTCCTGCACAGTTGTCTCCTCTCGGGTAGTGAGTGCCACCCAGCCAGGAGAGACCCATATGATCTCTGCCATCCAGGCACTTTGGACAAAGAGAAGCCCTGCCCAACGAGAAGCAGTTCTCTATCCCCACCTACCCATCAGCCACCTAGGAGCTGGGGACAGCTGGTGGCCTGCAGGTCAAATAGATAGATGTTCACTTTTAAATCAGAGAGCTCCAGGGAAACTCTTGAGAGTCATGGGTCCAGAAAGCTCCTACAGAGAAGGTGGAGCCTGGATGCCATGCAGTACAAAGCTGTCTAGAGAGGAAGGGTGGTGTGTGTGTGTGTGTGTGTGTGTGTGTGTGTGTGTGTGTCTATGTACATGTGTGTGTGTGTGTCTATGTACATGTGTGTGTGTGAATGCACACATGTGCAAACCAATTCAAAGGCACTGGCCATACCAGGTCTCTGTTGAGAGTACTTACATGGTTGTAAAAATTCCTCTTGTAGGATTCTTTGATGAGAAACATCACTATAATATAGCAAGACTTGGCATCATGTATGCTTTGAAAATATTTATTGAATATATGTATATTTTATTTATTGATTTAATTTTAAGAGTAAAGATTTTGCACTTTGGATATTTGTTATGGACTGAAACTTCCAGTAACTGTGAGCTAAATAAACCTTTCTTTCCCTCATTTTGAATGTCAGGTATTTGTCCCAGCAACGAGAGAAGAGTAACTAAGATGATATTAGTAATTATTAGGTTGATGATTATTCAGTTGTCCAGGGTCTATGTTGTTTACATAGTCACTGTTTGATTTTATTAAATTAAGGGTGGAGACTCTCACAGAGTCTCATTTGTTTTCTGTGAACCCCACACCCGGCTAGAGCAGGCATTGAAGTAGAAAGAGATTCAGGGCTGGGCAAAGTAAGAGTTCCCAGGGCTAGAAGTGCACAGGACACGAGCTTCCCCTGGCATAGCAAGAGCCCCTCCCTGCCCTGTGTGGGTGAGTCTCCCCCTGCATCCCCTCTGGAAGGCAGGCTGAGAGAGCTCCTGTACCCCGGGTACCACCCACTCACTCTCCCACCTGTTAAACCCAGACTGACCTGGGAACATAGGCTCTGAAATTCACTTGATGTTGGGCCCCAGGTGTCGGCAGGGTTGAACCTTCTCGGAGTGACTTCAGCATGAAGCCAGACACCTCTGAGCAAGACATCCTCCAGGAGGCAGAGGGGTGGAAGGACGGCAGGGATGCCGGGCAGCCCCGCCAGCCAGAGAATAGGGCCCTGGAAGCCAACACGTGGCACCACTTCTGGCTGAACAGTGGTGGCTGCGTCCGCCTGATACTTTACCCTGCGTGATTGGGCTTTTCCTGGAGTTTCCTGTTGAGGAAAGTCGGGGATGTGCCCGAACGGCTGGTATTAGAAGGTTTTGGTTTTGCTGTAATAGCAGCAGGTCAGACCACAGGAGAGAATAAACAAGAAGGATCTGGGCAGGCCTGCACGTTCCCTGCTCCTTGCACAGCAGACACCTTTTGCTTATGTTACTTGCAAAAGATGAGTAGCCAAACTGAATTGTTGTTTTAGTAGATACACATTGTGTTTAGATAAAGCTTTTTTTTTTTTTTTTTTTTAAATGAGCATATCTCACTTTTTATAATGTAATTTTGATCTGTATCATAATGCATTTAGCAGGTAGTTATCTCCCCTGTATGCCTTTTAAAAGCAGGTAGGATATGAGTTATAAATATTCAGCACCCTGATACAAGGAAGGCATTCAGGTATGTAATGAACTATGTACAGTTCACCCAGGACGGCTTCCCATTTCACATTGATGTAAATCCTAATTACAAAAAAATTGAATTCTTGACCTCTGAGTGCAAATGGGATGGTAGTGTGACAGAGCTCTGCTCCAGCCTCTCACCCGGTTCCCTGGCTGTCTCCACTGCTGCGGGTGCTGCAGCCCTTGCTTCTTGGAAGACACAGCTTTTGGGCCCACTCTGTGCTTGCTGTGCAGTGGGTAGAGGACTCTAGGAGTCTGTGGAAGGCATGTTTCCCCCCCTGTTACTCTTGCTCAGGAAGCTGAGGATCCGGACTCTGGTCTTCCCTGTTCCCCACTGGTCCATGGCTCCAGCTTCCTGTACGCCTGTCCAGGCTGTGGCAGGAACGCAGCCACACCTGCTTGCCCACGCCACTGATGCAGCTAGAGCTGGTCCATGAGTGACCTCTGCCTGTGTGCTTCCATGTCACAACAAAGCTGCAGGATCCCAGTGATAAGCCCTCCTCGCCATGCATCCCCAGAAAGCACAGTCCACCTCAGACTCAGCCAGAGTTGTTAAACAACCGAGACAGACCGAAGGATCTTGAGTGAAGGGTCCTAGAGACCTGCAAACTGAGGTCGACTGTTGGTGCCACATCTGTGTGTGGGAGGGGTTTCTATTGACTGTGGCTTAGGTTTTTGGGAAACATTTGGTTCCCTCAGTTCCAGCCCTTTCACACCAAATGCTATATCCCACTTGAATGGCGAAACTATATTTAAAAGGCAACCATCATTTTATGCCCTCTGGATTTAAAAAGTGTACTTTGCCTCTGTTACAGTTCTGTGTACTTGGTATATGAAATACACACTCCCCATCACCTCCTGTGTGCCCAGCTGGGCTCTCGAGCTGGGGAGAAGGCACAGACCAGCTTGCAGTCTCCACAGCTATATTCCAGAAGGGTGACCTCAGCCTTGTTCCAGGCAGGGACCACACTAGGCCAGGCAACAGTGAGACGTGTAACATGGGCTGGGTGCTAGGGAGAAAGCAAATGGTCGCAGCACATGCTGGCCTAGGCTGAGCATGGCAGGCAGGGACTGTTGGAAGCCGTCATGGGGTCCTGTGAGCAGAGCACAGTGGGGGTGCAGCGAGGAGTGGCAGAGCGCTGCACGTGTTTGCCCTTCTGGTGTGAGAGAGGTGGAGGCGGGGGATAAGATCTCTCGTGGCCTGAGCCTGTGGTGCCATTGCTGAAGTTGGAAGGAGGTGGCAGGTGTGACCTGTGTGTTGTGCATCAGATGAGACACACCTGGAGCCTGGAGACGTGGCAGAGGTAGTACAAGACCTGCTGGGGACTGGGCAGGGGACAAGGGGCCATGAGTGGACCCTGGGGTGGAGCCTGAGGAAGCTGAGCCGAAGCTGGCAGAGCCTGGAGCAGGACGGAGTCTGCTGAGGCCGAAGTTAGGCGTGGCAAGGTGCAGAGGGACGGTTGGTGGCAGCTTGGCTGCTTCACAGCCCCTCCTTTCACTGGGAAAGGTACAAGAACACACTATAAGCCCCTCCAGACAGAGAAAGGACACCTCAAGGTTGGCGTTCATTGTTTTAAAACAATAGAAATGAAGCAGCAATCAGAAAATGACCAGGTGTGATGATTGAGAAAGACACAGGACAGGGAGGGAGCAGCAGAGAGCTTTGCCAATTAATCTGCAAGCTGGAGCTCTCTGTGTCTCCCGTCTTCCCTGAACCAGCAGGAGGTAGAGACAGGGAGCTCCATTGCTGGGGGCGGAAGAAGGGATGGGGGCTGGGAGGTGGGGGTGGGAGAAGAGGGGAGCAGTGGCTATTCAAACTCCTGGAGTCCCAGGCTGGGAAGACTGCGTTTTAATCAGAGGAGCTGAGGGGTGGGAGGATCCCGGAGGAAGCAGGGAGCAGTGCAGTGTGGTGTTGGAGTACACATGTTTGGCCAGGTCCCCCAAGCTCCAGGTGGCCTGCGGGAGGGAGGCTTGCTGGAGGGATGGCTTCCGGCGTACACGTGACTGCCGACTGAGTCCCTTTTTGAAAAGCAACACCCCCACCCCCACTCAGCCTCTCCTCGAGGCTTTTGAGTAAGATGCAGCTCTTGCATCTCTGAGGTCGTCCCTGAAGCTGACAGGCGCCTGCATCGTGCTGCCATCTGAGTGTGCTTTCTGGGGTGGCTTCTCTCCAAGGCAGTGGAAGGTCATTTGCCCCTTGGGATCTGCACGTTTAGGCTCAAGTCTGGTGGCTGCCCCGGCTCTGACTCAGACTGGCAGGTCACGCAGCCCATACCTGAGGCGTCCTCAGGAGGGGAGCTCAGCTGTTGCCTAGCAACAGATCCTTCCGCTTGGCTCTCAAGGACCACAGCAAGCAGCGCTTTGTCATTGGAAGTGCCTCTCACACTGTTGGCACTCCTGCGTCTCTGCCATGCTCCTTATGTGATGCTACCAGGCTGAGGGCAGAAGAGCGTGGCAGGCGCCCCCGCCGACCGGGCATGGAGGACCTCTGCCTGGTAGGAGCCCGTGCTCTCTCAGTCTCCTTGCCTACCCTGTGGTAACTTGCAAAGGAATTGGATAGTGTAAACGACAGTTTCTTAGACTGCTAAAGGGTCCTCGGAAAGGCACTCAAATTCTGTGTCTGAGTCACCTGTGGTCTGGAGATGCAGCAGTGCTTTGTATTTTCTAGATTCTCTTTAGCTTTTTCACAGGGCAGCCATGTTGGAGAATAGTAGCTCTTCTTCTTGAGCCAGGAAGCTGGAAGCTGGAAATGCAGGCAGCTGGTTCAAGGTCAGAGGGGCAGGCAGGGCACCAAGCATGCACACATTCATTCAGCAAACACGGTGGCCCGGTGTGTCCCTTGAGGTTGGGAACAGAGGTACTGAAGAGAGCCCCAGCCCCCCCAGAAGGAGCCTGATGCTTTTCATCTGCCTGCCCTGGTGCAGCCCATCCTGCCCTTGTCCAATCTTCCCACTGAGCTGTAGGGCGTGGTTGCTAGGAGGACATTTTGATGACACATGGGCACGGAGTCTGGTCACTTTCTTGTGGGTGGGCCACATGCTTGACACCCACGGCTTGGGGAAGGAGAGGTGTATTTTGGCTTGTATTTCAGAAGTTTGAGTCCATGTGCACAGGCTTAAGTGTAAGCTGCATGGTAGGGGGGCTGGTGGAAGACAGCTGCCCATAACATGGTGGTCAGGAAGCAGAGAGAGGAAAGGGGGCGGTGGCGTGAGCTGTCCTTCAAGAGGACTGTTCCTATAGGCCAGGGGAACACCCACTGTTCCCAGCTCCCTAGTTGCTGTGTGGACATTGGCCATCTTCGGTGGCTCCAGACTGTGATTGTAGATGGCCCCACCATACCTGACTGTCACCCCACAACGGGCTGGGCAGCATGCTCTCCCCAGGAGCCTAGCTGTAATGCACATGCCGTACCTGTGTTGGTCTCAGGCCATTCCCCAGTGTGGTCCCAAGGAGACCATGTTGAAGACAATTCCCAGTGCACATCCTGAGCCAGAGCCTGCTGGGGACACATACAGGCAGCCACGAGAGATGCCTGAGAACCCAAGGTGCCCATGACAGAGCGTGCTATGTCTGTGCAGCTCTCACTCTGGTGTGCAGTTTTCCAAGTCTGGTCTGAGAGAGGTATGGCCTCGCAGGCATGGCTTCTGCCACCCTGGCTGGGACCTCAGCACGGTAGGAGGGAAAGGACAGAGCTTCTGCCAAGCGCGGAGGGCTTACTTGTTGCTGCTAGAGAGGAGTAGTAATTTACAGGACTCAGGCCTGGCTGTGTGGCACCCCCTGAGCTCATACCATGTAGAAGTGAGGCCATCGTGAGCCCATGCCAGAGCCCTGCTCACCTGTGGTCGAGCAGAGGCTCAGTACTCTGCAGCATCTAGTGGAAAGGATGCTGAGACAGGGGGAGGCAGATAGGCCCAGGTCAGCCCCATCTGTTCCCCAAGTTCCCCTGATCCTCAGCTCAGCCATGAGGCCAATGCTGTTAATTCTCAGAGAGGCAGCCCTGGGCAGCAGGGCGGTAGCACGTGCAAGCTGGAGTGAGGCTCCCAGGTCCCATTGCAGACACAAGGCCTCCGTGGGCTAGCGAGCTGCGGGCTGCACCGGAAGATAGGCGTGAGGTGCTCCTGTTGCTTTGCTCAGCTGCAAACATTGATATGAATGAGAGACCCTACTTGGCACAGTTCATTGTGTAGTAGCATGTGACGTGGTACATACAGATCTGCCAGTCCTGTACAGCATATACTGGTGTGTCCTGTGAGTCACTCAAGGAAGCAGAGCCCAGCCCGTCTCCACATGCCCTCCCGTCAGTGTCTGCCATCTCAGGGCTTCTATGAAAGCATTCACTTCCCATCTAATTTCATCTTTCCAAAGTCCCAAGAGCATAAGCATTGAAATCTGTCTGCTTTCTGCAGATGGGGACTGAGGCTGGGGAACCACTGGCAGTGACTCACCCAAATCACAGTGGTATATAGAACTGGGGCATCTTTCCTTTCACATTACAATGGACCCCCTGAGCAGCAGCCCTGAGCTTCCTCTTTGGGTGATGACAGAATGGCTTTTTCTACCTATTCCTGGGAGCTTGCTGAGTATAGGGATTTTTTTTTTTTTTTTTTTTTTTAATGTAAATTGTGTCACCTGGGTAGTTTTTTAGGAGGGTGCCTGTGGATATTTGGAGAACCAGGAAACCTTTGTGCATGAGTCTGCAAAAATAGGTTTGTAAAGAATGAAGGTGTGGTGTGTTTTCCTGTGTGTTTTTGTAAGGGTCTTGACTTCAGGCACCCTGAGGTGCTAGAGCACAGATGCTGATTCACTCCTGCACTGCCTCTATGAATACTGGTGGGTTGGTCAGCTTAGCCTGTGTCAGTGAGAACACAGAGGTATCAGCGTCCAGACAGTAAATGGCGCGATATCTGCTCAGCTTCACCATCCTTTCTGTTGGTGTCCAAAGAGTCACTTCCTTCGGAGAACAAGCCATGCATGCACTCCCAAGGCTTCATTGTAGGTTCCAGAGAGTTTTGCTTGGCCAGAAATAAGGCTGTCAGGCTGGGAGGGAGACAGGCAGCTCCCTTGGTCCAGCGCTCTGGCTGGCATTTCCACAAGGCCAGTAGTCTGGATATTGGTACAAAAGGCACAGTCCCATCTTCTGCAGTTCCCTGTTTTAGTTGGAGACTTTTTTTTTGGGGGGGGGGCTTTTTGAGACAGGGTCTCACTATGCAGTTCAGGCTGGCCTTGAGCTCACTTTTGTAGCCCAGGCTGGTCTTGAACTCACACTGATCCTCCTGCCTCAGCCTCCCGAGTGCTGGGATTACAGGCATGAGCCACCACACCCGGCTTTTATTTATTTATTTATTTATTTATTTATTTATTTTTATTTATTTATTTTTAGTTGGAGACTCTTGAGTCCTACATGTAGTGGGTTCCAGAAGTGGACGAGCTTTTCTGACAGTCTTACATCCTGAGTAGGCTCTGCTGGAGGGAGAGAATCTGCACACCTTGCTCTTGTGGCCTTAAAGAAGTAGGGTGAAGAGAAGCCTCTGGGAGTAGCAGGCAAACCCATGGGGGTCAAAGCCCTGGGGACGGCAGAGACAGAGTGTCACTCTCTGGCTGGCCCAGCCAGCTCCTGGCTGTCTTCCTCCAGTGCCCTGTGGGTCTGCGGGGGCACAACGGCTGTGGACAGCCTGTGGTGTGCTGTGGCTGTGGGGTGGCAAGTGTGTTCCCTATCCCCAGGCTCCTGTGAGGACACAGTGGTTGGTAGGGAGTCACAGCAGCCTCCTCCCCAGCCTGCAGCACATCAAAACATAGAAGTGCTAGGCGGATGGAGGGGTAGCTTGAGGGCTATGGTGCCTGGCCGCCAGCCTGTTTTTCGCTGGACTCTTGCTGCCTCATCTGGGGCCTGACTCCTAGATTCCCAGTTGATCTTGCTGTGTATTTCAGTCTAGCCTTGATCTCACTCTGCAGCCTAGGCTGGCCTTGAACTGGGGCTGTGGGATCTCCAGTGCATCTCACCTGCTCTGTGTCATCCACTTACACTGTAAGTGCTGCTTGCAGTTTCCTGTTCTGGCTCAGCCTACAAAGGTAGAATCCTGTTTTTTTGCCCACTATCTTAGTTACTTTTCTGTCGTTGCTGGGACAAATACCCAACACCCAAAATGAAGGAAGGAAAGGTTTATTTAGCTCACAGTTGCTGGAGGTTTCAGTCTGTATTTGGCTGGCCCAAGATTGAGCAGAGAACATCCAGTTCATGGTGGCAGAAACAGCAACAGTGGTGACAGAAGCAGTGGAACGACCAAGGGAGCAGAGAGCAACAGGTCTAGTCTGCCTCTCTGTCTCTCTTTATATTACATTCAGGCTCTCCACCTCAGCTTATCTGCCTTGGCTATACCCATAAACCCAAAAGTACTTAAAACACATAATACCAGGGATCATGGATCAAGTCTCAAACTCTAGATCAGTACTAAGTCACATAATCCCAGTGACTCATGAGTCAAATCTCAATCTATAGAAGACCCTGCCCCATGACTGCATGAAGCTTTGGGGGGGACAACTAGACATAAACCATAACACCCACCCATGCCCAAGGCTTACTGTACATGGCCCTTATCTAAGCAGGCAGCAGTTCTTAGCTGCTCACCTTCACTGTGGCTTTCTAGAACATTCGACTTCACCTTCATAGAAACTTCTTTGACCTTGGATTACAGAATTTAATCACTAGGGAGCTGCAGCTCACACACATGCTTGGGAATGAGGGCCTTGCCACATGGTGAGCTTCACCGTGTATACCAGCAGCAAGGGACGGTGGTCCTGGCTTCCAGTACCCTTAGGCATCTCCTTTTCAGACCAGGGAACATTTTCATTGGGGAGATTGATGCTGCTTCTGCTGTTGGATCAAAAATTGTCTTTGTCATATCCTGATGGTGCTCACTGGACTTCGTGATTGTATCATCCTCTTGCTGGAGGGCGACTCGGTGCATGGTCTAAGATCGTTCGGTGTGTAACATGGAGATGTGGGGAATTTCTGTAGATCGATCCGGCTACACAAGTGTCAGCCTTTTTAACCTAACAAGACGGATGCTGTTGTTTTTAATTAGAGTTATACTCTCCTTACACAACCACAGTTTAAAGCCATTAGCTCCAAGCACATCAGCTAAGGACATTTTCTCATGATAAACTCAACCTGAGGCCCAGAGCAGCTCAGCACAAAGTGTCCTGCTGCTGTTTGGGGTGGAGAAGCACAATCCTTGTGATGCTTTTTCAAAAGAGGCTGATTGGAAGGTTGTGGAGCAGGGTCCAGCTGCAGGCTTAGACCAGGTGGCATGTGGTCCCAGGGTCACCAAACCTGGGTGACAGACACCGTTTGGTCTTGTGCAGCTGGGCTCAAGGTTGTGGTTGCAGGAGGAAGCACACAGTGGTCTGCACTCCCTCCACTCTAAGAAAGCAGTCCAGGTTGAGCACAGGGGCCTGTGCCTGGGATCCCAGCATTCTGACAGGCCGGGGTGGAAGGATTTCAAGTTCAAACCTAGCCTACGTAATATAGCAACTTAGCAAGAACCTGTCTCAAAATTTTTTTATAAAGAGGTTGGAGTCGTAGCTTAGTACAGAAACCCTGGGTTTAACCCTCAGTACTGCAAAGAACAAAAATGAAATGTAGCAGAATGACTTTGGTTTTTGGGGGATGTTGGCTGCTAATGCAGCTCAGTCTATCTCTTATGTGGGGTACACCAAGTCCTTATAAAGCAGTATTTTTCCTGAAGGAAATGCTGTGCACAGTCAGTACCTATTCACCAGAGGATCCTACATGCATTTTCTGTACATGAATACTTAGTGTGTTAGGATGGCTATGTTGTCAATAAATCTTTAAAGAAAATTTCAAAAATACCATGTGTACCATTTGCAACAATTTGATTTTTTTTTTTTTTTTTTTTTTTTTTTGTGGGACCAGGGTTCGAACTCACGACCTTGCACTTGCCCAGCAGGCACTTGTGCCTCGGAGCTATCTCCCCAGCCCCAACAATTTGATTTTGATTAGTTTTTACTCTAAGTGGCAATTTTTTAAAAGTGGGAATACATCTATCTTGAAAATGTATTGGTTATACAATTGTAATGCCTAAGAAATGGAGCTGTTTCTTCACATCAGTAGGGTCTTTTCATTGCCTATGCTGGTTTTGAGACTCTTAAATATGGATTTGGCTGGAGGCATTAACACAGGAAGGTAGATGCCAAGGGTACAGAGGCATCAGCAGGAGCTGCGTTCCCTTGCCCTTTGCCCTCATGGTGAGGTGACCAGGCGCATGCTCTTGGGGCACTGGGATGACTGTATCCCATCCAAGGACATTGGCAGCCGGACTGTTTCCATCAGTATAGTGTGGGCATTCTGTGTTTCCAACTTGACTTCTATTTCAGCTTTTTGCATTGAGCAGGATATGTGCCCAGGCATTTGACAAGATTCATTCTTGGGAAGATTCAAATCTCTTTTGGTGGTTTTCAGAATTCTTTTGTTGAGGTGTGATCTTTTTTCCTCATGGTTAGGACATCAGGAAGAGGAAATGTGATTAGGTTGAGATATTTTTGTGCTCTGTTTTTTTTATGCTCCTTCTATGCATAAGAAAAATTCAGAAAACTTAATTTTCTTCAACTCATATATTTTTCCCCCTCCCATTGGCTGTCACTTTTGGAGAGAAGAGTTTTAAAGTCTCTCAGGTTGTTTAGATTTCTCTATTTTTACTTGGTCAGTCAACTTTTGCTTTTATACTTTGGTATGATTTTATTAAGTGATTTTTCTGGTGAATTGAGACTTGTGTTGTTGTCATTAAGCCTCTGCTTAATAACTGAAGTTAATATGGGAAATTCACTTTTACTATTCAGTATGTCTTTTTCTTTGTGCCCTTAAATTTTAAGTATTACCTTTAATCAGCACTTTGCTGATTTCTTAAAATCCAATATGACAGGCTATAGATCTGGCTGGTCAGTTAGTTTGTAATCATTGTTGTGATTACTGATTTGGTTGGAATATTTTCTCTGACTTTAGGTGGTGTTTTATTTGTGTGCTTGTTTTTTGTCCTCCCTTCCTTTCTTTCTTTCTATCTATCTATCTATCTATCTATCTATCTATCATCTATCTATCTATCTATCTATCTATCTATCTATCTATCTATCTTTGATACAAGGTTTTGCTATACAGTACGGGCTGGCCTTGAGTTCACTTTGCAGCCCAGGCTGGTCTCAAACTCACAACAATCTTCTCCCTCAGACTCCCTAGTGCTGCAATTACAGGGGTGCTCCACCGTGCCCAGCTCCCTAGTGCTGCAATTACAGGGGTGCTCCACCGTGCCCAGCTTGTTTGTTTTATTTTGTTCTTTCTTGGTTACTTTGAATCCTGTGTTTGTTTCCATTTTTCCCCTCTACTGTTACAGAAGTTTGGGTCCCTTTTCTGCTTTAAAAGGTTAATGTTTACATCTTCGTATTTAATGTAACATCTGAAGTTAAGTTCCCAATATCTTTCCTTCCCAATAGTATAAGAGTTTAGAGGTCCTTTAAAGGATTAACAGAATTGCTAAGTCTGTTTCCTGTCATTCACATCTTGGATATTTTGTTGGTTTGTTGGTTGGTTTTGCTGGTTTGTTATTAACCTCAAAATGAAATACTTTTTGGTAGTGTTACTCATATCATTTTTACTTGCATATTTTCTAGGGCTTTTGCTGTTTGTTTTTCTTGCCTTCATGAAGTCTTCCTTCTGGGGTCACTCTGACCTCAGAATGTGTCTTTTGGGACAGAAATGTTTTGGAAGAAACTGTCTCAGTTTGGCAGATCTGGAAAGACCTGTCTGTCTGTCTGTCTGTCTGTCTGTCTCTCTCTCTCTCTGGGAGGAAAAGTAAAATAAAATTTCATAGCAAAAAGATGGGAGAATATCAAGAGTTAATACATTGCATATTGTTATCTTTGAAGTACTTAAGTTACAAGATATGACCATAAAAATTCCCCAGTTGATACTAGTACAAATCTTCCTTTTCTATAATCTGAGAGACACTAACAGTGTAACTAATTTCCTTCCTCCTTTTAGTTCCTTTTTCATTTTTTAACAATTTCTTCCCATTTCACATTATCTGTTGTATATTTTAAGCCTTTTTTTTACTGTTTCAATTTCTCACATCAAGGAAACAGACAATATGATGTTTACACACATGAGTGTGATTTATTTCACTTATGAATATGGTCTTGAGTTGCCTCCACTTGCCTATAAAGTCTCAAGTTTATCCTTGTTATGCATTGATTGATGGATGGGCATTTGGGTTGTGTCCAGGATTTAGCTGTTATAAATTGTGCTGCTATAAGCATAGGTGCACATATATCACTGTGGTATGGTGTTTTTAATTATTCTGGGAAGATACCTAAAGGGGAATAGCTGGGTTAAATGGGACCTCAAATCCTAGGTTTTTGAGGACTGTCCATGCTGATTTCCAGGGGTGGCACCGCCCTGCACTCCCATCTGCAGGGGAGAGTAGTTTCCTTTTCCCTACAGCCCTTCCAACATTCGTTGTTGGTTGATTTCTTTTTTTTTTTTTTTTTTTTTTTTTTTTTTTTTTTTTTTTTTTTTTTTTTTTTTTTTTTTTTTTTTTTTTTTTTTTTTTTTTTTTTTTTTTTTTTTTTTTTTTTTTTTTTTTTTTTTTTTATTATTTTTTTTCTTGTTTCAGAACTTTTGTTTATTTATTTTTAAGGCCAGCTCAGCCTGCCCTGAGGGCAGGGCTGGCACAGCATGTGGTGCCCGGGATCGAATCCGTGGTCCCTGCAGCCGCCTAAGCTTTCCTAAGCAGGCGCTTTAGACCACTGAGCCATCCTGATTTCTTGATGATAGTTATTCTTTCTGGAGTGAAAAGGAATATTAGTGTTATTTTAATTTTATTTTCTCAAATGATGTTGAACCAATGATGTTGAATAATTTTTCGTATATTTATTTGTCATTTATTTTTCTTCATCTGAAAAGGGTATATTCATCTGAGATGCCCATTTTTGAATTAGGCCTTAGAATTGGGTGGTCTGATTTTTTTTTACCTCTTTATATGTTTTAAATGTAAGTCCTTTGTCTGAAAGACAGTTGCCTAAAATCTTTTTCTATTCTGTGTGTTGTCCTTTCACTCTGTTGGTGATTTCTTTTGATGTACAAAAGCTTTTTAATAAAATGAAGTCCCAGGTATTGATTATTTGCAGCATTTCCCATGCAGTTTTGTTCTTTTCTTTTCTTTTTGTCTTTTTGAGACAGGGTCTCGCTATGCAGTTCAGGCTGGCTTTGAGTTCACTTTGTAGCCCAGGCTGGTCCCGAACTCATACTGATCTTCCTGCCTCAGCCTCCCAAGTGCTGGGAACAGGCATGTGCCACCACGCCTGGCTACAGTTTTATGAACTCTTCCTATCGCTATGTCTTCAAGATTTCTATTTATATTCTCTTCCAGTAGATGTAGTGTTTGTTTCAATTTAGTTTAGTGCATGGTGATAGACATGGGCCTAGTTTCAGTATTTAGCGTGTAGTCAGCTAGTTTTTCCAGCACTGTTTATTAAAGAAGCTTCCTTCCAGTGAACATGTTTAGCCCTTTTGTCAAAGTTGAGGTGGCCCAGTGTTTGTGTTTAGGTAGGCATCTTCTATTCCACTGATCCTCAGGTTTCTTCCCTTCCCTTCCCTTCCCTTCCCTTCCCTTCTCTTCCCTTCCCTTCCCTTCCCTTCCCTTCCCTTCCCTTCCCTTCCCTTGCCTTCCCTTGCCTTCCCTTGCCTTCCCTTCCCTTCCCTTCCCTTCCCTTCCCTTCCCTTCCCTTCCCTTCCCTTCCCTTCCCTTCCCTTCCCTTCCCTCCCCTTCCCTTCCCTTCCCTTCCCTCCCTTCCTTCTTTCCTTCCTTTCTTCCTTCCTTTCCTCCTCGTCCTCCTCCTTCTCCTCCTTTTTCATCTTCTCCCCCTCCCCCTCCTCCTCCCCACTTCTTCTCCTTGTCCAGTATCATGCTGATTTTATCATAATAGCTTTGTAGTATAATTTCAAGTTAGAGATTGTGGTGCCTCCTGCACCTGTGTTGCCTTTGATGCTCAGGACTGGTTCTGCTATTCTAGTTGTTTTCTGGTTCTAAATGAATTTTAGGAATTTGGCTCTAGATCTGTGAGGTATGTTGGTAGTATTTTGACTAGGATTGCTTCAAATCTGTATAACAATTTTGCACATATGACCACTTTCACTACGTTAGTTCTTCCTATTCATAAGCAAGGGGTATCTTTCCATTTTTTGATACCCTCCTGGGTCTCCTTTTTCAGAGTACTATAATGTTCAGTGTATAAGCCTTTTACTTTTTTTGTGATACTGATTTCTAAGTATTTCAGTTTTTGAATATGATTGTGAAGGGTGTGCTTTCACTAATTTCACTTTCAGTGAGTTTGTTGTTTGTGTACGGAATGCTACTAATTTTTGAGTGTTGACCTATTCAGTTATGCTATGAAATTTAGTTATTAAATTAGACTTTCTTTGGTAGAGTTTTTGGAGTCATCTGTGTAGAGCATCATGTTGCAACTAGTGATATTTTAACTTCATTTTTTTTTTCTTATCTGTATTCCTTTCATTTCTTTCTCTTGTCTAATTATTCTGGCTAATGTTACCAGAACTGTATTGAATAGGAGTGGTGATTGTGGGCATCCTTGTCTTACTCCTTTTTTTTTAGGGAGGGGGGTCTTTTTGTGACAGGGTCTCGCTATGCAGTTCAGGCTGGCCTTGAACTCATTTTTGTAGCCCAGGCTGGTCTCGAACTCGTACTGATCCTCCTGCCTCAGCCTCCCAAATGCTGGGATTATAGGTGTGAGCCACCATGCCTGGCTTCCCCTTGTCTTATTCTTGATTTTAGAGTGAAAGCTTTCACTTTTTGTCCATTTAATATGATGTTGGCTGTTGATTTATTCTAGATGGCTTTTTATCAGATTGAGGTAAAGACCATCTAATCCAATTTTCTGTATTTTTTTTTTTTTTTATCATGAATGAGTGTTAGACTTTGCCAAAAGCTTTTTCTGCATCTGTTGAGATGATCATGTGTTTTTTGTCTTTGATTCTGTTAAGATGGTGTATTGTTTGTTGATTTGCTCATGTTGCACTATTCTACATTCCTGGTATGAATCCCTCTTGGTCATGGTGTATGATTATTGTGATCATTTGCTGCATACTATTTGCTAGTATCTTACTGAGGAATTTTGCATCTATGTTCTTTAGGGAGATGGCATGTAGTTTTCTTTTTTTGGCTTGGTTTTTCTCTGGTTTTGGTATCAGGATAATACTTGTTTCAGGAATGAATTGGAATATTATTTCCCTTTCAATTTCATTAAAGAGTTTGAGAAATATTGTCATTAAATTTTCTCTAGAAAAATTGATATCAGTAAAGTGAAAATCCCCAAGCACCTTACTTAAAGGAAAAGAAGACTACTCTTGCCTCTGTGAGGCCCAGTAACCCAGACATCAGGAGGGTGAGATCTTCCACACTGAGAGAGATACTAGATTTCAGAGTAGTGCAAGGTGGATCAGAAAGTGGTAGACTCACTGATTTTAGCAAGAATCAAAGTTGTTCCTCAGCTCCAGGCTACCTGTGATCCGTTTTTGCTCTGACAAATGAAGTTTATCCTCATAAGTTAATGTTCTATAATTCTTATTAAGAACCTAATTAAATAGCTGATACATTTTAAATTTTTTAAAAAATCAATTTTTTTTTAAAAAAGATGCCTAAGTGCCTACCTGGCAAGCTCAAAGTCCTGAGTTCAATCCCTGATACCAGAAAAATAAAAATAAAAATAAAAAATAAAAAAATAAAAAAAGATGCCACCCTAGTCAGAGTGGGGCTCTGTGAATTAAAATAATAATAATAATAATAATAATAATAATAATAACACAATGGAGACTAAAAATACAGTGCAAAGAATTAAAGAACTAAAGTTTGTCCTCTTAAAGAATAAATAAAATTGATAAGCCTTAGCCAACTGTATTAAAAAAAAAAACCCCTCAAATTCACCCCATAAGGAATAAAAACGGTGAAATCACTACAGATCCTGTGAAAATTCAAAGATCACCAATGCCTACTTCAAAAATCTTTACTAACATAGGATGGAAAACAGACAAAATGGACAGATTTATTTTACTTTCTGTGTTGATCCTTGTAAATTTTTGTAGTAGGTAGCTGGATGACTAGTATCCAGTCCTCTCCTGGAAAAGTCTGTTTTTCGCAGTCTGTGTGTTTGAAGCGCTCAGTTTGTGTCTGTCCCAAATTCCCCACTGTACAGTTAATTAAGAGATCCTGGTATCTGTTTGGTTCAGTTCCCAGTTCTTCGGCTCTGGGTTATGATGAGGTCATTACCCTAGAGCTTCCCAGTATTGTTACAGAAGGGAAAACAACTCATTACAGCAGCTGAAAAGTGCTAGCAGAAAAAGTATAATTAGCAATAACAGTAGCATCAAGCACAGCTTAGAAGCTGACAAGCTGTGTTAACAATTAATGTTCTACCTTTAAGGAGCAAAATCTACAATTATATACCAGAACCAACTACAAATTGGGAGCTCACAGTCAGTGCTTCCCCTTGGTAGAGAGGTTTATCTTGGTGGGGAAATTTCAGAAGGATGGCGGATAAAACTAGGATTCTGGGAAGAATGTAGAAGCAAGGCTGGAGGACAAAGCATGATCACGCAAACTTTTGGGAAACTTGAGAAAGGGGCACAAGAGAAAGAATGCGGGGGTAAGCAAGCGAGAACTCAAACTTGGTCTCTGGGTTTGGGGGATAGGATTTGTTTTCCGTGTCTGGTGTTCCCCCCAGCCATTTAGTAACTAGAAAAAAGAGGAAAAAAGAAAGAAAGAAAAGACAACATGGGTGGCCCTATCGCCTGCTTCTACTCCACATGTCCTTGTCCCCAAGCACAGTACTGGTTTACCTGAATTACTGTTGGTTTTCAGCACTGTTGGTTTGCACTTTTATTGTTGCTTTGGACTTTTCCATGCCTCTCATCCCCTGAGTACATCCTGTGTGTCCTCAGTGGGCCCTACTGTGTTGCTGGTGTTCCTTTGGGTCTCTGGGTCTTCCCAGGAGGCTCTCTTTGGTTGTGGCAGCGGCGAGAGGAAGGGCCATTCTGTAGACCTTCAGTCGTGGTCACCTGGGTTGCAGCAGTGCTGATGGGAGGGGCCACCCTCCATCCCATTCACCTGGGCTACAGTGCAGCACCCCTGTATTTCTTATACTGGGAATTGATCCCAGCGCTTCATGCATACCGGATAAGCACAGTACCTGTCAGCCATGTCCCCACCCCTGACAACTATATTTCTCTAGCAATTCTTGAACCACCCACACAAGTCTTGGCTGTTTGCTATTTCCTGTGTTTCAGTATACCTGTTCCAATGGAGAGAGCTAGCAGCAGACATAATTGACACTCTGGCATCTTCTGGATTCTGCTGTTGTTTTTGATGTTCTGCCTTTTTGTGCCAGTGAATCCAGAGATGGATTTTTTCTTTTCTTTTTCTTGATTTGCTTTTAATTTCTGCTTGGAAATAGTCCTGCTTCCTGACTCTACATCTCTGTCTGTCTCTCTCCTTCCTTCCCTCCCTCTCTTAAATTCTGGGTAGTCCTTAAGCATTATTCTTTAGCAGAGAACTCATCCTGCACCCCCTCTCCCCCGGCACCCGAGTCGAAGCCTGATAGACACCTCTCCACCTTGTCCCATCTCCTTGTCTTAATTCTCATCACATATTCCTTATTTGCTCTTACATTGCCAACTGAGATTTTCTTTTCAATGATTGTAATTTTTACTTTTAGATACTTCATTGGCTCTTTAAAAAATATCCTGGTAAATTTTGGTAATCTCATTGCTTGCTCTTATTTGGGTTCTAGATTTTTGTCTTTAAAAAGGTTTTTGATGTCTTGGGTACTTTTTTTTTTTTTAACTTTTATTTATTATTTATGTTATGGCCGGCTCAGCCTGCCCTGGAGGGGGTGCTGGTGCAACATATGGTGCCGGGGGAACAAACTGTGGTCCCTGCAGTTGCCTAAGCTTGCCTAAACAGGTGATTTACACTGCTAAGCCATCTCCCAGGCCCTGTATTGAATATGAAGTCTATCTGTTGTTTTCTTGGTCAGCTCCCCCTTGGGTCCCAGGTTTATTCATGATTTTTATCTTGGGTTTGGGGAGATAGCTCAGTAGAGTAAGCGCTTACATGTCAAGTGCAGAGTCCTGAAGTCCTGAGTTCCATCCCTGGTACCACAATAAAAAAATTTTAAAAAAATTAAAATTAAAACTAAAAAATAAAAAGGTCATGATTTTTATCTCAAATCTCTGTTTGGTTGTTATGAACCTGTAGTCTCCTAAGAGGCTAACTTTGGGGCATTCTGGAAAACACCAAGGGTTTCCAAAAGCCCAGGGCTTCTTTAAGGTTACATTGTTGGCTTAGATTTCTTAGACTATATCATTATTGATAAATTTGATCCCAAACTTTTGTGAGGATAAATACAAGCCACAGAGTCTCAGGGTAGGATGTGGAAGCTTTCATAGCAGAGAAAAGGGACTTGCTCTTGAGATTTCCTTGTATCAGCAGTAGGAGGGGGATCTTTCTGGCTTTCTCTTTTATTCCAGAAGTGTAGTTTTTAGAAGCCGAGATTTCTGCAGATGTCTTAGCTCCACCTTTCTTCCTTTTGTGGACTTGAAACTTAACTTCTTGTCTGTATATGCACGACTGTTTATCACTGGGACAAAGCACCAGCCATGTACATCCTAAAGAGGGGCAACTGATCCATGTTTTGGGGTTGTTCGGTCTACAACTGGCTGGCTGCAGGGCAGAAACTGATGGAGGAGGGGCCCAGTGGGGGAAGGCTGCTCACTCCTCGGGAGACAAGAAGTTGAGACTAAAGAGAGGAGCTGGGGACAAGAACACACCCTTCCATTCACATCCTCGGTGGCCAGCCTCTTTCTGTAAGGCCCCACTTCCAAGCATGTGAGACTTTTGGAGAATATTTTAAACCATAATACTATTCATCTGAAAAAAAAAAAAAAATACTGTTCATCTGTAGTCCTTGGATTCTTTGCAGATAGCAATACCAAAAAGGCAAACTCAGGTTACCAGTTTGGTTCAATGGCTTTGCCTTTTTGCTCCCAGTTGAATTTTTGCTTTCCCAAAAGCACAGCTATAGCTATGCGTTTGGACTGTGTCTAAGATTTTATGCAAGGTGTGACTTGTGGTTGTTGTTATTGCCAGAACTGGAAGCCCTTCAGTCTATTCAACTGACAAACGAAAGAAAATGTTAGCAAACATACTGCAAGAGAAAAATAATGCCAGATCTTCACTTGCATCTCTGGGCTTCTTATATAAATGCCAGGCGGGTGGCACTGTTGCCATTTTCACCTCACAGCATCTCGTGGGCGGCTTAGCTGCCTTTGCGTGACCTTTGTCACTGAATATCTACCATCCCCTTGACTACTTAGGTGGGCTTATCCCTCAGGGTCAAGAGCCCACATTAGCCGTTTCAGAAACTCACTCTTCTCCCTATAATTGGGAGCGCAGGGACAAATGGAGATACTGAAGCTGTGTATGCCCGGAGTGTTGGGGTGGCGCCCAACTGTGGAGCCAGAGCTGTAGCTACTCACTATGCCTGAACCTGGGGCCTGCTTAAATTCACCTGGGGCTGGAAAGACTACAAATTCTACTCAGTGACAGGACGGCTGTGGCCCCCATTCATCCCCTGATGCCCAACAGGGCCGAGGATGGGACAGTTACCAGCCATGATAGGAGAGAGTGATCCCGGAAGGAAGGAGCTTCTTCTGTGCCCAGGGCTGAGGGCGGGAGGAGACCGATGCTGGGGATGTGGCGTAGTGGGAAAAGGGCCATTCACATCCTGGACAGCACAGGGTCCCCGGTGGGAACCCTGAAGTGTGTCGAGGGAATGGGTGCAGGCAGGGTGAAGTCAGGGCTTGCAGAACCCCAGGGGAACCAGAACCCTGCATGGGTGCAAGAGCTTGTGGAGCTCTGCTGGTCGATGCTTCATGGCCATGTGCAGGGGTCGAGGAAATCTTATAGCCAGGCTAGGACAGGAGGTCCTAGGGGCACTGATGTTCCATTACTCATTCCTGTCCAGTGCCTCTCCAGGGAACACAGGTCCCCATCTCTATAGAAGGCTCCTGGGAGGTTCTGCAGGGCATGCATCAGAGCCTGCAGGTGGGTTCAGAATTGGGGGTGGCCAGTTGCTTACACACTCAGATGAGCTGTTGGGGGGCAGAGAGGCGTGGTGAAGACTTCATGGCCATGTGGCCTCTTCTTCCTGCTCTTCGTGTGCTTTCCCATCTCTTCAAAAATGCACAGCCACTCTCATCTATGAGCCCCACAGAGCAAGCAGCAGACCACTGTTGGTCAGTGGCCAGTGCCACGTTGACCCGTGCCAGACTCTGGGTTCAGCCTGAGAAGTGACGTAGAGCTGTGTGGGGCAGCAGATGTATATTATGTCTGGTGCATAGCTGCGCGTGACCCTTCAGACAGGTGTGATGAAAAGCCCTGCTCACGTTAGTCCCTGCGTGCAGGAAGCCCTGCACCATAGTTGGTAGCTGGGGTACACGGCAGCACTGCACGCCCCATGAAGCGCATGACATGCACTGCTGCTCTCCAAAGCTTCAGCTGAGATAAGCTGTTGGGAGTGGGGGGATGGGAGAAAAGTCGGAGTCCAGTGCCTTTCAAGACCAAGAGAGGTCTTTGGGTCTTCTTTCTCCAGCCTGTAAAGTGACTCTGGGTGACTTATTTCCTTAGGGGAGGGAAATTCCTGGTTTCATTGTGGTATTTCACAGCATACTGGCTCTGCAGACCATGGAGCTTTACTGTGGGGGATCCACCAGCGTCAAGCCTGTATTCCTCTGTGACACTGTCGCTTGTTTCACATGCAGGGATTGGCACTGTTTGGGGCCCAGGCAGCTGTCCTCGCAAGTCCTCTTTCCCCTGGCTATCTTCCTGTGGACCGGATCACCTCAGCTGAGGCCAGTGAGAGGCAGCATTGTCTTGTGGGCCCTCACTCAGGTCAGTGACCTGGGCTTTTCTGGGGTAGATGAAGGTGCACTTGCTTCCTCACCTGCTGCCCCTGGTTTGCCTGCTTCTTGCCAGATCCATGCTCCTGCTGTCCCCCAGGAGCCACGCAGAGAGTCTGGGCTCACTGGTCACTGCCTGGAGGCTGGCAGAAGGGCCAGGCCTGATGCCACTTCTGGGCTCTGTATCACTTTGTGGGCTCCCAACAGTCAGCCTCTGCCTTCCGCACTCTGGGCTATGTAACCAACACATGGTACCGTCTCTGGAGCTTTTCAGAGGCTGGCATCAGGAAGTATTTTTAGGCATGCGTCCTCAGCAGCCTGCTGTGTACTCGGCTCTACCTGCATCAGGTGATTGGCAGGCAGAGCTAGATTCCACCTCATTCACCTGCTCCGCCTGTGCCAGATGCAGGGAGGTGACTTCTGTCTCTAAAAATAGCCCTCTGGTTGGTTCCTAATGTGCTCATTATGTTGTAGAGCCATGGACGCCTCCTCCTCTTCCAGCTGGGGATCAGCTTATGTCCCCAGCCAGAGCATTGTTAGCCCTTTAGCAAGCTGACTGCAGCTGCTATTCAGGCTCACAAAGGCTCTAATCTCCTTTGAATTCCTCTAAGCCTTTTGACTCCATAATCCCTTCCAGCAAGCAGCACACTGCTTGGGTACAGTTGGCCCCTCAAGTATGCCTCTTCTATTCATGTGGCCCTGATTATCTTTTTATCTCATTAAGTGCCTTTAGCTCTTGTGTTCCATATTTAAAAAAGAAGAAGAAGAAGAAAAACTAGGCAGCAGCGTCAAATTGGCCTTAACAATTCAGCTTGGATTTTCTCTTTTAAGGCAGTGGTCTGTTAAGGAGTCAGGAAGCCTCATTTCACTCCTGACTCCAGTACTAATGAGCTGCATGTACTTGGGTAGCTTCAGTGGGCCTCAGTTTCCTCATTAGTAAAATGGGGAGGCTGGGTTCATTCAGCGTGAGATCTGTATTCCTTGGGAGCCCCTCTGTCTGGTGGGTGTAACTCACGTCAGTGTCGATGGGGTGGCTGTGGGCTGTGCCCTGTCCTTGGCACAAGGGCTTCGTTTTAAATAGGGCTGTGGCTTTGTGCTGTCACTGTGGATATACTGAACTTGCACTTTGAGGCCTGGACTTGGTTGTATGCAGGGGCCTTGCACCCTGCCCTCTGAGGGCTTCTACTCATTGTAATAATAATTCAGCCCAGGTAGTAATATTCCAGAGCCTAATTTCAGGATAAAGACAGAGTTGAAAGATGAATGCCTCCCTGGTTATTACAGCATTTTCCTTCTAAAGATCGGCTTTCCCTCACAGAATACCTTTGTTTCTTTGATACCTGCTGGAAACGCATTGTATGCTCTGGTGCTATTCGTACAGCTATGGAAATCCTCAGAGCTTCAGAAACAATGTGTGTGTCTCCCTGGGCAAGCCTCCCATGTTTCTTAGTGCTGTTCACCTGAAATTTTGACTGCTCCTGAGGCTTTAGAAATTACTCATCACACCTACCGTATTCCTCAGGTGAGAAGCGCACTCTTCATTCAGCCTGTCTCGTCGCTGTATTCATCTCTCAGGTCCATGCTGTTGACAGATGCTCCTAATACAGGCAACTTTCTGCGCCCTGAAGGTGACTTCTTAGGTTCAGATTTTCAGTAAGGTATTATATATGGACAAGTAAGCTAGGTAGAAATATTACAGGTGGTCAGACAGGGCTAGGTCCTCAAGGGAGTCAGTGCAGAGAATGAGAACACGTTCTAGCTGTGGTTGGAAGCTCATCTGTTAGAGGCCAGGCCTCAAGATAAAGACAAAATGACCAGGCCTACTGCTAGCCTGTGAGACAGATGGCAAATTAATGTCAGCATCAGTCACCCCATGGGTGGCTGGAGCCTCCCCCATTCATCTCTTCACAGGCCCTGGTTCTTCCCAGGTATATTTGCTACGTGACCTGCTTCCCCATTGGATCAATACTACCTGAGTGGCTAAACTCGGAATCTTACTGCTTGACCTAATTTTGTCCTGAGGTGTACCTACCTTCTGATTTTGCAGCCACCTCGTGACTGCTCTAGAAAACCCAAGGCCCCTCCTGTCTCTCAGGAGCTCTCTTCCTCAATAAAAGTTTTCTTTTGTTGTTTCTTAGAATCCATTCTTCAATTTTGGGGAACACAGAATTGAAGCTTATTGGACATGTGGGAAGTTAGGAGTTATATTTATTTTCCCTGTATCAGAGGGACTTTGAAGTCACTCAATCAATATGCACCAGGTTTCCTGTCTTCTTTCTGTGTCTGTGTGTGTGTGTGTGTGTGTGTGTGTATGTGTGTGTGTGTATTTTAATTAGTACCTGCTTGCAGCCCCCAGGCTCCTTGGAAGCATCTATGACTGAAGACATCAGCGAAAAGTTAATGTGCCCTCAGACAGAAGTCACTGTGTTTATGCCTCATAGTTAAAAGTAGAGATGCTAACCCTAAAACACTGACATACACAGCGAACACCTTCTAGTAAGCCTTAGCTTGCTCAGCAAGTGATGCCTTGCAGCAGGAGCACGGGCTGCCAGACATTGCCTGAGCACACGGGAGCCAGAGTCTCTTCTGCTCTCTCTGTCCTTCTGTGGTGTTGTGGGTGACTGTCTCCTGACAGCAGGAGGTTATAGAGGAGATTGCATCTGCAGAGCACGAAAAGGTAAGATCATCCTCACTTGGAATGAGATTAGAAGTATGCATAAAATGTGGGAAATGGTACAAAATTTTATGGAAAAGCACCACCCACGTAAGGCTGCAGCAGTGTGAGTGATGAATCAGGACAACATGATGTCACATTTTTGCAAAAGTCCTCTAAAGAAGGCAAAAGTAAGTGGTTTCTTTTTTTGTTGTTGTTGTTTTTTTTTGTTTGTTTGTTTTTTGTAGTACCAGGGATTGAACTCAGGATCTTGCACTTGTCAGGCAAACACTTACTCTCTCCCCAGCCCATGAAAGCAAGTGCTATTCAGTAGATTGTTTTTTTAAAGTTGCACAAACAATGCACACATGTACTCCCAGCATGTGGGAGGCTGAGGGAAGAGAATCGCTGTAGGCTTCAAGCTAGCCTGGGGTACATAGAGGAGTTCAAGGCCACTTTGGACTGCAAAGTGAGATCCTTTCAAAAAAGGAAGGAAGGCAGGAGGGAGGGAGGAAGAGGAGGAAGAAGGATGGAAGGAAAGAAAAAAGAAAAAAAGGAAGAAAGAAAGAAAGAAAGAAAGAAAAAAAGTTAGTTGTAGGAAAAGAAAAAGATTTCATGGAGTGAGAGGACAGCAGTGACGCACAGTAACCTTCCTCCCTCTTGTCTCCCTTACACAGGCCACAAAGGTTTCCAAGGTAAGCGCAGGCTAATTTGTTTATTTTTCTTCATTATTTTTATTTTTATTTTTTTTCCAATTTTTTTATTGTTTAACTTTAACAATGGTTATATTACATATTTTCATCATCAGATCAGTTTAGATTAATACATATAGGTATATAAGATTGATCAAACAATTAAACATTAACCTTTCTAAAATCCACATTACTTTTTTTTTTCTTTTCTCCCTTCTTTTCTTTGAAAGTTGACATATTGCATATTGTCCTCACAATCATTCTATAGA
>PVJA010028052.1:0-27958 GCA_004027025.1 Myocastor coypus
TTTTTTTTTTTTTTTTTAGAATTTTTTATTTTATTTTTTTTCTTGTTTCAGAACTTTTGTTTATTTATTTATTTATTTTTATGGCTGGCTCAACCTGCCCTGAGGGAAGGGCTGGCACAGCATGTGGTGCTGGGGATCAAACCGCGGTCCCTGCAGCCACCCAAGCTTTCCTAAGCAGGCACTTTAGACCACTGAGCAATCCTGCCGGGCCCTATGGAGTATTTCTGTATGTTGCTGGATTCTGTTTGCTGAAGTTATACTAAAGATTTTTATATTTATACTCACAAGGACGTTGAGCTATAGTTTTTGGTAGATGGGTTTTATTATGATATAGTACAATATTGGCATCATCAAATGAATCTGGAGTCATTCTGATATTTCTTTTTTTAAATTTTTTAATTTAATTTAATTTTTTTCTTGTTTCAGAACTTTTGTTTGTTCATTTATTTATTTGTATGGCTGGCTCAGCCCACCCCAAGGGCAGGGCTGATGCAGCATGTGGTGCCAGGGATCGAACCGCGGTCCCTGCAGCCACCCAAGCTTTCCCAAGCAGGCGCTCTAGACCACTGAGCCATCCTACCGGTCTCCCATTCTGATATTTGAAATTATTTCCTCTTTCAATATTGGCTAGAATTCACCAATAGAGCTCTATAACCTTTTCTGCAGGATGGTTTCAATTATTAATTCAATGTCTGCTTATAAGTCTGTTCAGATTCTTATTTTTTCTTGAGCTAGTTTTGGTAGTTTGTGTCTTTCTAGGAATTTATTCATTTTTTCCTAAGCTGTCTCACTTATTGGCACAAACCTGTCTATAGTATTATTTGATAATCTTTTTAATGCCTTTGGAATCAGTGACTGTTTACTGTTTCTTCCTTCTGTTTTGGCGCAGCTCCTGAGACCTAGAGGAATTCAGATGCGGCCTTGACTCTGCCCCTGGCCCCTACCAGGAGACTCATGGCCTGAATGAAGCCAGGACAGGGCTACAGGACCCACTCTACTCTCTTCACCGAAGCCCTCAGGGTTCCATGCTCAGCACTGCCTCTTTTGTTTTCTGGGGTCACTTCTTTCCCTTTCTCCCCTCAAACTCCATGCCTATCATTTAGGACAATCCCCCTTACTGATGGAGGCTACTGTAACATGGTGTTAATGTCCAGGGAAGTGGTTGGTCCCAGGTCCTAATGGCAGGGATGCTTTTCTGTCCAAGACAACAGAGGAATGTCCCCTCAGGATAGGCTGTGGGGACAGCAGAGGCTGCTGAGACCGTGGTTATAGTTACCCACCAGAGACCTGCAACCGCATGGCAGCCTTCTCTCCAGGGGAAGCCCTTCCCAGCATGGCCTCTTTTGGCTGTTGGTTTTCTGTAGATAACATGCGACTGTGTGGAAAATGAACTGGGTAGGCACCAGGATGAGCGCTGCTTCCACACTGCGCATGTGTTTTCATGGAGGACTTGAAGCACTCTGCTCCGTGCTCTTCTGACTTCATGGTTTGTGAAGAGAAATCCACCGTTATTCTGGTGGGTTTTCCTTTAAATGTGATCTGTTTCTTTTCTCTAGCAGCTTTTAGTATATTATTCTTTTGCTGGATTTCTGGTATCTTGACTATTATATGTCTGGGTGTGTTTTTAGTTGGGTTGATGTTATTTGGAGTTCTGTATGCTTCAGTTACCTGAATGTCCAGTTGCTTTCTCATATTTGGGAAGTTTTCTGCTGTTACTTCTGCTCATATTCTTTTTATGTCATTTGTGTTGACTCCTTTCTCATTGATTCCTATTAATCTCACATTGTTCATTTTTGCATCATTTTGCAGATGTTGAATTATTTTTTCCTGCATCCTAGTTGTTTTTAAGATTTCCTTTCTTACTTTTTCACTGGCTGCGACTGTGTCTTCAAGATCTGAAACTCTATCTTCATTTTCGTTCATATGGTTTTGCCAACTTGTGATTGAGATTTTGTTTTCTTGTATATCTCTTTGAAACTGTTTCATACGATCTATTTCTTTCCTATATTGTTCCATCAGGGAATCCATCATTTTTCTATTGTTCTCTAATTTTTTATCAATGTCTTCTTTAGTTGCATTGAAGTCTCTCATTATAGTTATCCTTTCTCTCTCTAGTGCAGAGATTATTTCTGTTCTGTTCTCCCCTCTACCTTTCTGTAGTTGTTCCCTTACTTTGGATACTATTAATTTAGACATGTCTTTCTTAACTTCAGATGTTATTTCAGCTCTGGTTTCCTCTATACATTTCTCCGTTGTTTTTGTTTGTTTGTTTTTTTGTTTTTTGTTTTTTTCTTGTTTCAGAACCTTTGTTTGTTTATTCACTCATTTTTATGGCCAGCTCAGCCCACCCTGAGGGCAGGGCTGGTGCAGCACGTGGTGCTGGGGATCGAACCACAGTCCCTAAGCCACCCAAGCTTTCCCAAGCAGGCGCTTTAGACCACTGAGCCATCCCACTGGGCCCTCTCCAGTTGTTTTTCCACTTCATGCATGTCTTTTTTTACTTCAGATATTATCTCTGATCTGAGTTGCTCTATACATTTCTGCATTTGTCTGTCTACCTCAGATGCTAACGATTCAGAGGTTTCATCTGCATGATTCCCATTTTCTTCCATGGTAGTGTCTCCTGTATTTGATTTGGGTGGGCTCGGGCCCTGAGATTGCATCTTACTCCTTGTCATTATCATTTTGTATGGAAGTGATCTCTGCACTTTGGTGAAGTTATGCTGTTAGCGTCTATGGGAGTTTGGTCTGGATCCCCCAAGTTGATTCCCCTCCAGAAGTGCCTGGCTGCATGTCAGAGCTCGGGCTGCTGGCTGTTGTGAGGCCCTGTGGGACGGGACTGTGGGTGGAGTTGGAGCTCTGGAATTGAGGGAGTCCTGGTAGGCCCTCAGGTGAGATGGGTTGCCAGACGAGGTGCCAGATTGGTTCGGGACTGGAGCTTGGGCAGAAGGAGCCGAAAGAAAAAAGGAGGCAGGCCGAGGGTCCTTACCCGGCAGGCATGAGGGCCAGAGGGGTTGCCAGAGGAGACGCCGGATGGGTTCGGGACTGGAACTCGAGCAAGAGGAGTCGGAAAAAAAGGAGGAGGTGGGCCGAGGGTCCTTACCTAGGGGGCGCGCGGGCCAGCCACACTGCATGTGTATGTGTATGGGTACATGCATGCATACATGCTCAGAGCCTCTGCACTATCTTCCTACATAAGTGGATCTATTCCCCTGTGGCCTTTGCATGATGTTTCTCAGACCCCAGAATCTGGTCTCTGCTGTCCTTTGCTGCAAGACAGACACGCCATGGCTGGCGTGCAGGAAGTCACTACCTGTCACAATCAAGACTCGTAGGCCATCTGCTATGCTCACCCAGACTATCAGCAAGCAAGAGGGCAGTATTCGGAGAAGGCTGCTAAGCCAGAGTTTCTGGAACTTGGAAGCTATTGGCCAAGCTGTGAACTTCGTGCGTTGAAACAGAGATGTGTGTTTGGGTCTCTGACCTCTGCTGCTGCCGCTGTGATGATGTGCTGTTTACATTCCTCCAGCATTCCTGAGATTGTTGGGAATGGGGCAGATCAGCGCGAAGTTCAAACACCCTCAAGCCTTTCCATGCAACCACCACAGGCATTGCTGGGCTTCTGGCTTGCTCAGGAGAGGACAGGCGACGGTGAGGGTAGGCAGAGCCAGTTGGATGTAGAGACAGAAACTGAGTGAACTCAGGGGCATGGGAGGAGGTGGCTGGAGGCTTTCCTGGAAACCATCCAAGGCGATAACAGTCTGAGGACTGGGTCCCCTGCTCTGCCCAGTACACTGGGCCCAGAGGGGAACATGTCTCTGTCCTGGCCTTGGCTGGATGCAAGTAGCTCTGCTGTTTGGCTGCAGAGCTCAGGACTCCTGGGTGAGAGGAGAGGCTCAGAAAGCAGGAAGGATCTTTCAGGCAGATGGCAGGAGGTGTGTTGAGAAGGGTGGGCGGGGCCCCTGGTCTTCGCAAAGGACAGGAGTCAGGGAACTGGCTTTGGTTTTGGTCTGGCCGAATCTGCCTACACTAGCTCTCTGTAGGACTATGGGGACTGCAGCTCACCAACAGGGGCTTCAGGACTGAGAAGAGACCCTGTGAGTGACCCAGGTCAGACTGGGATAGCATGGCATATGTGAAAGAAGGAGAAGCCCTTCCCAGCATTCTCTCTTTGGGCCAAGGCACTGTCTCTAGGAAGAGCTCTGCCCCAGCCAGGGCTTTAGAGGCAGCGCTTTGTGGACCACATTGCTCAAACCTCACAGGGCTGGGCATGTGAGGCTGAGGCTGGGGGAGAAGGAGGTAGCACGGGCAGTGGCTGTTGGCCCTTCCTGTCCAGGCTGCTGAGCTCCAAAGGTCTTGAGCTCCAAGGGTCTTAGGGTGTTTCACCACAAAGATTTTTCCCTTGCCCCCTAACAACAGGCCTTCAAAATGTGCTGCATGCCAGCACTGAGCAGAATTGGCTTCACCTACCCTGTGGGCCTGAGTGACTCCAGACTTCCCGGCCCCGTGTTCCCGAAAGTGCTGCCACAGCTTCACTGGAAGAGAGCTGCTCCACCCCACATTCTCTGTTCCCCCTTTTCTGTCCACTTCTTGCTAATCTGGCCTTGCCGCTTCCCCTACCCTTCCTCACACTGACTTGTGGCTGGATCCTGCCAGGCAGTTGAAAAATTGTTAAATACCTCACTTCAGAAGTATGTATGTGAGCAGCTGGTACTGGGAGCTGATCTCTGCTGCAGAGGTCCAAGTGCACCGCTCACCCCGGTCCCACAGCCTGGTGAGGGAAAGGCCAGCCCTCACCATGTGGAAAGGATATACCTGGAGGGCCAGTTGGCCATGCTCCTCCAGTCCCCTGGTCCCTCTGTCCTGTAGCTTTGTGGCACAGTGGTATCCAAATGGTGAACCAAGCTACCTGGCTGCCTCTGTGCTGCTGACAGGGCAGGTCTGAGGCAATCAGCTACTGTCCACAGAGGTGTGAGGGACTCCTGTGGCAAGAGGGGCTGGGGTGATCTTGGCACCTCAGGTTGGCTGTGGATCAGCAGGGGAAGGGGAGGTTCTCACGCACTGAGGAGCAGAGGAGCCCACCAGAGCCCCCATCGCTCCGTGTCTCACATGGGCACGCCCCGCTCCCGCCCCAAGGCCCAGACCATGGTCAGTGCTTGAGCCTCTCATCACTTCTCGGGCAGGCTGGGCACAGGGTAGGCCATGGACTCCTGTGCCTGGATGACCTGGAGGTCAAGAGTCATTGGGCGTGGAGGGCCCTCAGTGTCCGAGCCCAAGACTGAGCCTCTGATCTGCTGATAAAAGCTCCTGGATTTTTCTATCTGTTCCACAGAGCATGCTGGTTGTGGATGGAGGGAGCACTGGGCTGGGCCCAGCTCCAGGTACTGGCCACCTCCCAGCTGGGCAGGGCAACAGTTTGTTCAAATCCCCCTCCTCCTCTGTTTATAAGGGGACTCCCGACTCCGACTCCCGTATCTCCCTGTCAGTCTGGCCAACTCCTCCCACCCAGAGGCCCTGTGCCTGGGAATCCTCTAGTGGGCCAGTGAGCTTTTGCTCCAGCTGCATACTCACTGAGAGGGTAAATTTAAAGCTTTTAAGAGGAAAAATTATGTTTATTTAAAACTTTTATTAGCTCACCTTACACAATGACTACGTCCCTCCTATGGAGCTAGCACGCGTGTGTAACACATCTCATTTCTGCTTTTCCTCCCCTTTCCCTCCCTTCTTGCCCCCTCCCTCTATCTCCTGTTCCCCTTCCCCTTTGAAAAAAGGCTCCCTACTTCCCATTATCTAGACTTTATATTGTTCTTCATTTACTTTTTTTTTTTTAAGTTTGGGTTTCTCATGTAAGAGAAACCATGCAATACTTAAGCCTGTGTGTCTGACTTATTTCACTTAACATGGGTTCAAATGGATATTTTCCCACAATAACTCAAGTTTATCCTTCTTTATGGCAGAGTATTACTCCATTTGTGTATAAATACTACATTTTCTTTATCCATTTCCCTGTTGGTGGATGTGTAGGCTGTTTCCAAGATTTAACTATTATGAGTTGTGTTGCCATAAGCGTGGGTATCACAGTAAGATGATGTCTCTAACTCTTTTGGGAAGATAGTTAGAAAAGGAATAGGTGAGTAAAACAGAATTTCTACTTTTTTTTCAGAATTTCCATGTTGATTTCCATAATGGTTGTGTTACTTTATATTCCCACTGACAGCATAGAAAAGTTCCTTTTCCCCCATAGCCTATCTAGTATTTGTTATTTGATTTCTTTGTTTCTTTTTTTAATTTTTAATTTAATTTTATTTTTATTTTTCTTGTTTCAGAACCTTTGTTTGTTTATTCACTCATTTTTTTTTTATTTTGTCTTTTTGAGACAGGGTCTCACTGTGCAGTTCAGGCTGGCCTTGAGCTCACTTTTGTAGCCCAGGATGGTCTCGAACTCACAGCAATCCTCCTGCCTCAGCCTCCCGAGTGCTGGGATTACAGGCGTGCGCCACCACGCCCAGCTATTCACTCATTTTTATGGCCAGCTCAGCCTGCCCTGAGAGCAGGGCTGGCGCAGCATGTGGTGCTGGGGATCAAACTGTGATCCTTGCAGCCGCCTAAGCTTTCCTAAGCAGGTACTTTAGACCACTGAGCCATCCTGCCAGGCCCATTTGCCCATTTTTAAATCAGGTCTTTTATTTTGGAAAGACTGATTGATCTGAGTTCTCCATATATGCTAGATGGTAGTCCTCTATCTAAGGAATACTTGGCAAAAAAATTTTTTCTGTTCTATAGGTTTTCTTTTCTCTCTGTTGATTGTTATAACAGAAGCTTTTTGTTTAATATGATCTCATTAGTTGATTCTTGGTACTATTTCTTATGCCACTCAAATTTATTCAGAAAGTCCTTACCTACACCTGTCTTCAAGGGTTTCACATATTTTATCATCCAGCAGACTTTCCATTTGAACATTTAGGTCTTTTATCTATTTTCATTTCACTTTAGTACATAGTCTAGTCTCAGTCTGGTGCACATGGATACCAAATTTTCCCGGCACATTTTTTGAATGTTATCTTTCCTCACGCTTATATTTTGGGACCTTGGTCAAAGATCAAATAGCTGCATGTGCTGGGGCTTGTTTCTGCTTCTTCTGTTATGTTCCATTGATCCACATGCCTGTTTTTGTGCCACCACCATACTGTTTGACCTCAGCGATTTTGTACTATAATTTCTAGTCAGGGATTGTGATGGCTCCTGCTTTACTCTTTTTTTTTATTTATTTATTTTTCTTGTTTCAGAACCTTTGTTTGTTTATTCATTCATTTCTATGGCCGGCTCAGCCCGCCCTGAGGGCAGGGCTGGCGCATGTGGTGCCGGGGATCGAACCTTGGCCCCTGAAGCTGCCCAACCTTTCCCAAGCAGGCGCTTTAGACCACTGAGCCATTCCGCTGGGTCCCTCCTGCTTTACTCTTGATGTCCAGGTATTTGGGGTTTTATCTTGTTCCATATGGATTTTAAGATTGTTTTCTCTAGATCTGTGAAGATTACTATTGTTGCTATTCTGGTTGGAATTGTGTTAAATCTATGTATCAGTTTTGGAATAAGGCCATTTTGATTATATTTATTCTACCTATACAAGTATAGGGGTTATCATTCCATTTTCCAATGTCTTCTTTTATCTCCTGTGAGTGCTGCAGTTTTTATTTTAGAGGTCTTTCACTTCCAAAAGTTTAATTTTCCTTGATGCTACTGTAAATGTATTGTTTTCCTAATCTCTTTCTCAGTGAGTGTGCAGAAAGGCTGTTGATTTTTGTGTGTGCGTTCTTAGTGCCTAGGGATGGCATTGAAGTTGGGACCTGCATACAGCACAGATTAATTCTTCCTTTCCTCCATATCCTCCCCTCCCTGCCTGATCCCTTTAGCTCTTGGTCTCAGTCTTCTACTTTTGATACCCTATGCTCACATTGGTCACTTGTACTGCCCAGAGTTGTAACAAAATTTGCAATCTCCTGAATTTCTGTTGGACACCTTTTCATGGACTCTCCTTTTCTATGTTAGACACTCATGCTTTCCATTGCTTTGTTTAGCTCAGCTAGGTTTTTATTAGTGTCTTCAGTCAAATTGTGATCCTTTTATACACTTGTGATCATTTTATTCTTGAAATCATTAACTGTTTAGTTATACAGTATCTTCTTTGAACTTGCCAAGCACCGTATTAATTTTTTTACTTAATCTCTTTTTTTAGCATTTCAAATAATTCACTTGTGTGGTTTTTGATGGGCCTCCATGCCCCATGGATCAGTTCTGGTTGAGTTGGCAGTTTGGGGAGGTATTTTGTTGCCTTGTCTTCTCATGTGTCCATTTTTCATTTTGTTTGTTTTCTGTGCTGAGGTGCACAGGTTAATTATAATGGAAGATTTTATTACTACAATGGAGACTTCATAAGTTAATCCCTGCTTTCCAGTTATGCACTCTGGTATGGCTAGCTATAGGACTTTTGCCTGTGTCCCAGGATCTTCCCTCGCCTGTTTATCCAGGAGGGGAGGCTGTGGTGTATTGGGCTGTTTCCCTGGAATGGGCTGCAGTACTATTGCTGGCAGCAAGGTAATGGGATATTGACACACAGACAAATGAGAGAAACCACGATGACACTCTAGATTTGGCAATAAAATCAGCAACAATGTAATGTACAGACAGACTGGATGTCGGCACACACTAAGAGCCAATAATGGACCACCCTTACCCATAGAAAAGAGATCTGTGATTATGGTAGAAACATTAAGACAAACCAGATATTGACTTACAATAAATATCTACAAGACAAAGCAGCTGGACCTACACTAACAGGAGCATGGCATTCAGCAGTAAGCACATAGAGTCAACTATCTAAGGATCCATAAAGCTTAATGGTTGTATGAGGGAAGACAGAGGGCATGGGAACAAGATCATGAGAGAGGGAAAATTTAAAAGTAAGCAATAGCAGATGAGAAGTTGATGAGAAAGGGGGCCCGGCAGGATGCTCAGTGGTCTAAAGTGCCTGCTTGGGAAAGTTTGGGCGGCTTCAGGGACCACGGTTCAATCCCGGGCACCACATGCTGCACCAGCCCTGCCCTCAGAGTGGGCTGAGCCGGCCATAAAAATGAGTGAATAAACAAATAAAGGTTCTAAAACAAGAAAAAAATAAATAAATAAAGTAAAAAAATTCTTTAAAAAAAATTAAAAAATACCATTGTTTAAAAAAAAAAAAAAAAAGTTGATGAGAAAAATGAAATAAAGGTTCCTAATTAGGAGAAAATTAGTAGTATTATGTAAAACTAACAGAAATAAATAAACAAGAAAAAGAAAAAAATGGAGGTCAAACTAAGTGAAAACTGAAAAATAATAAGGGAAAAGTTGAGATAGACCAGAAAAGGGAGGGGAAAAAACCCCTACAAACACCAAAAAACTCAAACCAAACTAAAATGAGGAAAAAATGGCTAGAAAAATTCTTCTGTATTTCTACGTGAGTACTTTCCCTCTAGGACATGCAGTACCAGAACCCAGTAAGTCATGGTCCTCTCTGCCCAGCTCTGTAACTTGTGGTTTGTGAGGTGCCCCACACTCCAGAGGCTCCTTCTGCTGCTAGGAATCACAGCCAGCAGCAACCATCCAGGCCAAGACTGACCCATGAGATGCCTGATATCTGCTAGACGTGGGCAGCAGAGCACAGGCTTGAGCAAACTGCAAGCCTCAGTGGCATCACCGTCAGATTCAGCCCCCTCTGAAAACCACATTTACCAAGCCTGGTTTCCTACCCTAGGGTACAAGACCCTGTGACCTTCTTGACTTGAGCATGAATATCTCAGGTGATTTGTGTCTAGCCCTCTCCTTCTCCTCTGTCTCCCATGACTGTTTCTCACCCAGTCATGAAGGTAGGGTGACACTCAAAATCCTGGATGGAAGATGTGCTCAGTCTTGTATTCTTCCCCACCCTACCCCACCCCAACCCTGGCTGTCATGGTGCCTGATTAATCCCTAACAGTATGGCAGACACTGCACTGCATTTTTTTCTCTGACAGTTTTCTGCTATGAGTTTTTATAGTTTATAACAGCTGTGGGCTTTTCTTGGGGTGAGTGCTACTGGCCAGCCAGGTGTGTTAGGTCTCCCTGGAGCTGCTGATCCTCCTAGCTTTCCTTTTCTCCTGGGACCCTGGCCTCCTCCGTGCTCAAGTCCGTCAGTTGCTCAGCATCTCTGTGGCCCTGTGCTGAAGGGAACCAAAATGCAGAGCCAGCTAGGATCAGGTTATTTGATAAGACCGAGGTGCAGAATGTCCTGAGCATCGGGTGTGGCTGCTCCAGATTCTTAATTTTGATAAAGCCTGATCTTATCAACTTTTTTTTTTTTTTCAAGCTGGTTATTTGTGTTTCCTGCTGGAAAATCTTTGTTGACATCCATGTTGCAAAGATTTCCTCCTGTCCTCTTTGCATTGATTAACTGTGTGGTGAGTCCCATGTTTTAGCTGAGTCTAGGTTAACTGGTTGAGCTTGGCATCAACTCAGGCCTGAGCTCAGGCCTGCCACAGTCAGGGCTGTCTGTCTTGATCCTGGATAGTACAAGGCCCTTGGGGGCAGTTGGGGAAACTAGGCCTTCTTTCTCCCTGGTCAACTTTACCTGAGATTCAGGTAAGCATATTCCTTTTATTAAATATAAAAATCAAATCAGTCCTTAGATGTAGTTCAATATAACTAATGATAAATCATTAAAGGAAAGAATGCTGTATGCTGGGCAGTCCCCAAATGCAGATCTGTGCCTAGACTCCTTTCTTTCTTGTTAATCTTCACGATCGATAGCCAGTCTCAAATTAATCCAGTCCTTGGTGCTCCATAGATTCACAGACATCTGAGCAATGTGGTTCTTTTTTGAACTTTTTCCATACATCTCAATTTCTGCAATTGTTTATTTAGCCTCTATTATGCAGAAAGTGCTAGGAAGAAGAGCATAGAGAATAAAAGTTTAGACTAGACATAGTCTACAAAAAAAGTAAAATCCTTAAAATCAACAAAGCAGAGACATAAATCTTATTTTTCAACTCATTTTTCTTTAGTCAGAAGGATGAAATTTTCTGTTTGCATAGAAAGTTGTTATAAATGGAAAAAGATAGTATAACCCAATGGAAATACAGAGTTTAGAAATCGCAGATGGTGCCACGCTCACAGCTAGTGCTTGGAGCTAGGTACACACCTGGAGCTGTGTAAGTGCAACCATCTTGTGTGGTGTTGGCCCTGACTGGTAGTGTGCAGTTTGTGTTCCCATGCCTCCTGGGACGCCTACTGGTCACTTACCTTCCCCTGGAATCATCTCATCCCCAGGTGGTTTCTTGCCCCATGAGCTCCGGGTTGTCTGCGTGTGCCACATTTCCTCCTGGTCCCTGACTTGCCGCTCACTCATCTGTTGTCTGATGGTGAACTTGGATGTGTGGAACATGTCAGCCTTTCCCTTTAAGTCCCCCCTCCTTCTCCCTCCCCTCTCTCTTTCTCTCAGAACCCAAGAACTCCTCCCAGCCTGTAGCTCTCCTGCAGATTCAGCTCCCAGGTCTCTGCTCCACTGTACTTGCTGTCTACCTGGAAGCCGTCTCTCTCCTGTGTGGTTAGAGTAGCAGTCTGCTTTCGCTCTTCCTAGGAGCACCAGCTCCTGGCATTGAACATGGTCTGCCTGCTCCTCAGCCCTGCCTCTGCAGGCTACTCTGCCTGGAGCTCATTCTGGGCTCTCTATAGGAATGTCAGAATCAACTTTAACAAAACTAAATGCTTGCTGGATTTTAATAGAGATTAAGTTTAACCTGTCGGTGAATTTGGAAAAGAGCAGGCTCTTAACAATTCTGAGCTAAGACATAAGCATCTTTGCATTCACTTCATTCTTAATCTTTGTCAGCAATGTTATACAGCTTTTGTTGTACAGAACCTAGGTTATACATTTCATCAAATTTGTTTATTTTGTAAATATTTATTTTTTTGCTTGTTTTCATTGTCTAATTATTGCTCATATGTAAAAATACATTTTTTATTATTTAAAAATTATTTATTTATTTGGTACAGGGTCTTGTTATGCAGTTCAGATTCATAGTGTTCCTCCTGCTTCAGCCTCACCAGTGCTAGGATTACAGGTGTGCGCCACTATGCCCAGTTTTGGTGGCCAGCACGGTATGCCTGGTGTTCCAGGGCCAGAATGGCATGTGGTACCAGGAGTCAAACCCAGGTCCTTGCACTTGCTAGACAGGCACTTAGACCACCAAGCTATCTCCGCATCCCTATAATTAATTTTTGAATATTGTTTTTATACCTTAAGCATACTTGCTCATTTTGGTAACTTTAATACATAGAGGATTATCTATGAAGTCAATCATATTCTCTATGAATACAATCAATCAATAGTTTACTTCCTTTCTGACCTACGTGTCTTTTATTTCTTTTCTGAATGTACTGCAGTGTCTACAGTGTCTAGGCCAGGCTCCACCTTTTATTTTTTGGCTGGTTCAATCTGCCTTAAGGGTGGGTGTGGGGATTGAACTGCTGTCCCTTGTGCATGACAGGGACTGGCTGCACAGGCACTTAAACCACTGAGCTAACCCAAAAGCCCTCCTCCACCATCTTAATTGGAGTGTTTGATCCATTTTTGTTTAATGCAATTACTGACAGTTGAGATTCAACCTTCTGCTTTGCTATTTGTCTCTGCTCTTTGTTCTTTCTTTTCTTTTAGGATGTATTGAGTATTTTTAGGATTCTACCTTCTCTTCTCCACAGCACTTTTTTAGTGCTTCCCTGAGGGTTTATGCTACTCCTGTCTGGCTTGATTGCAGCCCATCTTTCAGCATTGTTATGTGACTTCATTCATGGTGACAACCACCAGAAGTCTGCTCTCCTGTCTTCCTTCTGTCCTTTGTGCTTTTATTGCCCTACATTTACTTCTGCATGTTATAACTTTCTACAATAAATTGCTACTTTAACTTTCAGGCAAATTTATTCTAAAGATATTAACAATGTCAAAGAGGTTTCTCCATCCATTGTGCATTGGTTGTTTCTGGTGCCCTTTGTCCTTGAGCAGACACCATTGCTGGGGGCACTCCCCCAGCGTGGAAGACACCCTTCATTTCTTGTGCTGCTGGACAATCTTCCAGTGACAGATTCTCTTTCGTTTGTCTGAAAAGACCATAACTTTGTGTTCCTTCTGCAGGATGTCTGCTGAGTATTGGATTCTAGGTTGGTGGGATTTTTTCTCCCCAGGACCATGTTGATGTTCCACTCCCATTGTTTCTAGGGAAGATTTGCCAGGTGGATCCACTCTGGCTGGGCTCCCACGTCTCTTATCCCCTGGTTGCTCTTTGGGTGTTGTGCATGTACAGCATGATGGATGCAGAAGACACAGCCCTTTGGAGAGCTCCCTCCTGTGCTGCTGGCTCCCCTGGCCCCTGAGCTGTCTCCTCTGCTCCATCAAACGACCATGCTCTCCTGGCTGCACTTCCCACACTGGGCCAGAAAATGCCTGGGGAAGGAGCCACAGCCCCAAGGACTCCTCTGCTTTGCTGTCCTTGTCTCTTTGCAGCTCTGTGCTGTCTCTCATCAATGGTTCAAAAACATGGTGTCATATGCCTGTCATTCCAGCTACACAGAAGGCTGAGACAGGACAGCTTGAGCTTAGGACTTTTTAAAAATGTATTTGGTACAGGGTCTCACTGCACAGCTCAGACTCCTAATGGTCCTCCCATTTTCAGACTCCTCAGCACTGGGATTATAGGTGTGTGCCACCACTCCTGACTTGGTGGCTGGATCGGTGTGCCTGGGAGTGGGGCTGGTGTGGCACACGGTGCCAGGGATCGAACCCCAGTCCTTGCACTTGCTTAAATAGTCACTTAGTCTACTGAGCTATCTCTCCAGCTCCGAGCTTAGAACTATGGGAGCAGCCTGGGCAGCACAGTGAGATGCTGTTACAAAAACCAAACCAAACCAAGCCAAACCAAACCAAGCCAAACCAAACTAAGCCAAGCCAAACTACAGTTCTCTGTGTTTTCCAGATCTCTAACTGCAGTGGGAGGGATAATCTGCAGGAAGAAGTAGGAGCCCCTTCTTTATGTGTCTTGGCCTCCCAGTACTGTCCCGAGTCCTGGATAATGACTTTAGAGTTAACATTGTGGTCATTTTGTGGTCATTTGTTTTCATTCAGCTTTGTCTAGTTGGCTACTTAATACACCCAAGAGTCTACTTACCTGCTGTGTGTACCTGCTCTGGTCTTGTCTGGATAACCATGCCCAGTGGCTTGCCAATTGTCAGTCACATACTTGTCCTGGTCCCCTCCCCAGATCTGCCCTTTGCTTAGATCAAGGGCTTCCCATACCTTTGAGCATAAGATGCAACTTTTCTCCAGCATCCCCATGGACTTCTGATGACACGTTTGTACCCTCTCCATTTCCCCTGGTGTCTTCAGCGTCTCCTGGCCCTGATGCTTTTCCCTGGCCTTCCTCCTCTGTGTGCTCAGCCCAGGCACTTAGATCCTCTCTAGGCTTGGGTCTCCTGAGACGGACCTGGACTGCCTTGCTCTCACTATCTGAGCTTCTCCCCTTACAGTGAGTCCCTCCTCTCTCTCTCTCTCTCTCTCTCTCTCTCTCTCTCTCTCTCTCTCTCTGATATAAGGTCTCATTACACAGTTCAGACTTATAGGATCCTCCTGAGACAGCCTCTTTAGCACTATAGGTGTGCAGCAAAGGGTTGGAGGCCACCACGCCCAGTTCCAGGGCTGGCATGGCACGTGCTTCACTAGGGATTGAAGTTGGGATCTTGTGCTTGCCAGGCAGGTGCTTAAATGACAAGCTATCTCCTCAGTCTCCCCTGTTTTCTTGAGGCCTTGAGTCAGAACTCTTCTTCAGCTCTGCCCTCACCCTGCTGCCCAGCTAGCCACCTCATCTGGTCTGGATCCAGTTACATCTTGGAGCTCCATCCTTTCCTGGCCTCCTCTGACCCTCTGAGCTCCTTCACTCTTGCTGTCAGAGCTCTTTCCTGCTCTGGCCGCAGTTTTCCTGACCTTTGTCTTCTAGATGACTTTGCTGTGCTTGTTCCCTCCTTAGTGTGCCATGAAGTATCCAGGTCAAGCGATATGCTACTGGGGCTGGGGAAGCCCAGTCCTGCAGAACGAAGAGGCACTGGATGGGAGGAAGTGGCTGGACTGATTCAGCTGGGAGGGTACTGGAGAAGCTCCAGAAGTGCCTGGCTAAAACTACCATGCAAATGGAGTTTAATAATAGATGCACCCTGCATAGGCCCATGCCAGGGAAGCCAAAGGGTTAGAGGCCACCTGTATGGGGCCAATGGCCAAACTGGGATCAAACCCAGGCTGCTCATCCTGCCAGATGAAGTCCCTCTCACTTTTAGGGTGTCCCTCCCCATCCTTATTCACCACAGCAGTCCTTGGACTCCAGGGCTTCCCTATATAACCCCATCCCTGCTCCTCCATGGGCTGTCCTCAGCTTGTTGCCCTGGCACCCCAAGCTGCCAGCAGGTTTCAACCACCTCTCTACCTTCTTGGGTGCCCCTTTTATCAGGCAGCTGTAGGCCAGGGGTAGAACTAGCTGCTGTCAGGGTCACGGCTCCTTTCTTTCTCTTGGTCCCTACCACCGAAGGTTTAGGCCTCTGCTGGGGAGTTGTGCCAGCCAGACTCATAGTGTTTGGGGGTGATTTGGGGAACCACTGCACGGATGGAGTCAGCTGCCTCACACTGCTGTGCCCGACAGCAGCGCTGTCTTTCTCTTCTCTTTCCATTTACACTCTGAGTCATTGTCTGTTTATTAAACATGTGGGATTTTTTTTTTTTTTTTTTTTTGCACTTTTGCGGGGGTGCTGTGAAGGCCTGATCCCACCAGCTGTTTACACTGTCATTCAGCACAATTTCCATGTGGCAGTTCTGCTGTTGGCTCTGGCACAGCCAGTCCTGGTATCCAAATATTTTCAGCATAATGGGTCCCAAACATGAACCTCCCCACAGGGACATCAGATTTGCCAGTACTCCTTATTTGCCTTGTAGCTTGAGGTCACAGTGTCATCCCAAGGGGGTGACCTGGGAAAAAAGTAGGTGAATACAGCATTGAGTGGGTGGTAAGTGAGGATACCTAGGTCCTGATACTCTCCTGAGGGATTAGGGGACATGCTCCACTCTGGTGGTGGAGCCTGGACAAGAGCATCTTTCCAAGAGACTCTGCTGCCATCACAGGAGAATACGGCCAGGCGAAGGTTATGCCATTCAGATCCCTAAGAACGGAAATGGCAAAAGTCGTGAGACTTGGTCTCACCATGTTATGGTTTATGTCCAGTTGTCCCCTCAAAGCCTAATGCAGTCATGAGGCGGCTTCTGGAGTTTGTGACTGATTCTTGATCTAATGCTAGGACTGCAGGGGAGAGCACTATACCCTGATTGTATGGTGGGTAATCTGCATTACAATAGAAGGGAGGGAAAGAGGCTAGCTAGCTGCCTGAGCTGCTGCCCCTCCCTTTGCTCTCTGCACTTTGCAATGGTTGCATTGTGCACGTGCCTCTCTGCCTTGGAGCCAGCCAAATATGAACTGAAACCTTCATTTACTGTGAGTGAAATAAACCTTTCCTTCCTTAATTTTGTGTGGCCCTAAAAATCCAAGGTACCCAGGAAAGGTCACACCTCTTTGTTCCACTGTTGACAAGACAAGGCACAGAGAGGGAACTAGACAAAGGCTTTTGCATAGCATGTTATCACAGCACTACTCATAAGTAGAAAAAAACAAGACTTGATTGAGTACCTAAGCATAGACCAGTGATTATAACGATATCTCAGAATGATTGTAATTGATGAAAGAATAAATGCTGGAATATATAGCACATAAGAACCTGGCAGAAAGAGTCGAAAGATCTTGGGGACAACTGTGATGCATGGAGAAAATTACTGCAGTTATGGGGAGGATGGAATGCAGGTGGGGGAGGTTGGGTGTATGCACTTGTTAAAGCTCACTGAACCTGCAATCAGGATGTCATGTTACACCTAAATGTGCCCTAACAAAGCACTGAGGGGCTGGTGACATAGCTCCACGGTGGTCTAAAGCACCTGCTTAGGCAAGCTTAGGCAAGTGTGCAGGGATTGCAGTTTGATCCCTGGTACCACAGAGTCCCAGCCCCGTCCCCAGGGTGGGCTGAGCCAGCCACAAGTAAATAAACAAACAAGCAAATAAATAAATAAACATAAAAATAAAGTGAACTGAAAGTGAGTAAAGCAAAAATTATATGTATTGACTGCCCCCATTAAAGTATATAGGAAAAAGACAGAAAGAAATATGCTGGGATATGACTAATGGTTCTTTTGAGATTGTGGGATTACACGAGTTGGACATACCTCACCTTCATTCTTTGCTTTCCATCATAGATATAGTAGTGTTTGAAAAGATGCTCACATTCTAGGCTGGGAATTTGGGTGCAGCCATTTGTGGGAAGGATCCTGGCAGATGAAATAGGATCTCAAGGAGAGATAATCTCAGCTTACCAGAAGGCCCTTGCTGGTCCTGAGTCCAGTGACAAATGTCCTCACAAGAAGCAAAGGAGGGGACACAGACAGAGCACAGGAGCCACTTGAAGACAGAGACCAAGGCCAGAGTGATGCAGCCACTCGAGGGACTGGTCTCACTGGTATTCAGAGCCTCTGTGGCAAACATGATCTTGCTGGGCCTTGATTTTGGGCCTTCTGGCCTCCAGAAGAAACACATTTCTGATGTTTCTGCCACTCAATTTGTGGGCGGGAAACTAATGCAGGTGTGTCAGGACCCTATAAGCAGAAAGTGAAAGCAGAACTAAAAATAGAAAGTATAGGAAAGCCACAAGTGGCACTCCAGTTACACCAGCTTGCAGCAATAAGTGGGAAAGCCCAAGGCTGCTGGCCAGCTGAGGGGAAAGGGCTACTGTGGACCTCTCCTTGCTGACCAGGATGGGCCATGAGCTGCCAAGACTTTTTTCTCTCTCTCTTTCTTTTTTCCTTATGTCTTCCTTCTCTTAACTGATTATAGTACAGTGAAGAATTTTTTTAAAACTATAGTTTTAACACTGAAAGTACCATTCCTCATGGTCAAGTAGGATTTATCTTTGGGATGCAAGGAAGGTTCAAAACACACAAACCAGCACAAGGGACAACACAGGAGCAGGAGGAAAGATGCAGGGCACAAAGTCACCACAACAGACACAGAGGAGGCCTTTGGTAAAATTCACATCCTCTACAGTGAACTTTCAGCGAATTGAGGGCAGTAGGAATAGCAGAAGTGTCTCTTGGAAGAATGAAGGCCACATATGCTGAGCCCACAGCTGACATCCTACGGGGCTCACACACACAGTAGCTTTTCCTCTTAGATAAAGACAGAACAAGGATCCCATTCTCCCTGCTCCCGTCCACATGGTGCAGATGGCCTGAACAGCAAGTAGGCAAGCAAAGGGGGAAAAAAGCATGTCCGAATCAGAGCAAGGAGGGCCGGGGAGATAGCTCAGTAGAATAAGCACTAGCCTGGAAAGCACAAGGGCCTGAGTTCAATTCCCGGTACAGCAAAATAATAATAATAATAGTAGTAGTAGTAGTAATAGTAATAATAATAATAATAATAATAATAAATCAGAGCAAGGAAGTTACACTGTTTCTGTGCACAGCCCATGTGATCACACTGACGAAAACCCATCAAAAAATGTCTAGAAATAGTAAATGAATTCAGGAAAATTGCCTCATGTGAAATCAGTATGCAACCCTCAGTACATGGGCACTGACAGCAAACCATCCAAAAAAGAACTGCAGGAAACAATTGCATTCACTACAGCTACCAAAACTGAAACATATCAAAATGAACTTTAGGAACCAATTTAATCAAGACATGTCTGCTAAACGAAGCATGGTGACACACATTTGTAATCCCTGCATTCTGGAGGCTGAGGCAGGAGGATCATTGCAAGTTCGATGCCAGCTTGTGCTACAAAGTAAGCTCAAGGCCAGCCTGAATGGCATAGCAAGACCTTGCCTCAAACACACACACCCAAATAAGTGCTTGCCTGGCAAGTACAAGGGCCTGAGTTCAATCTCTCATTCCACAAAAATGAATAAATTAAAACACACCACACACACACACACACACACACACAGTGCCTGCTGAATGCATTTATTTATTTATTTATTTATTTTCTTGTTTGCAGAACCTTTATTTGTTTATTCATTTATTTTTATAGCCGGCTCAGCCCGCGCCCTGAGGGCAGGGCTGGCGCAGCATGTGGTGCCGGGGATCCAACCAAGGTCCGTGAAGCCGCCCAAGCTTTCCCAAGCAGGTGCTTTAGACCACTGAGCCATCCCGCCGGGTCCCATGAATGCATTTAAAAATTATAGTTTTAAATGTAAAATCATCCTTATCAAGTCCAGCTTTATGTTTTTTTTTTGTTTTTTTGTTTTTTTTTTTTTTCCTTTGAGACAGGGTCTCGCTATGCAGCTCAGGCTGGCCTTGAGCTCATTTTTATAGCCCAGGCTGGTCTCGAACTCACACTGATCCTCCTGCCTTGGCCCTCCAAGTGCTGGGCAGCTTTATGTTCTTAGTGTTGGTGTTTGAATGTCTCAGCTGCACCTCCACCTACTGTGTGCGCACAGCCATGCCTATGCCATCTCCTCCTGTACCTGTCCCATGTCACATCTGTATCTGGACTGTGCCATCTCCAGGATGATGGCTGTCTCACTGCTCTCTAGTGCCCCTCAGACAGCCCTGAACAACCCCCTTTTCTGCTCCACTATCACTCACTGCTGGCTCCTGGCCTATGATCAGTTTCCACACAGCTCTTTTCCAAATTCCCAGAGCTGTCATTTGGCCTTTCCCCTTCAAGAAGCACTAGAATAGCTCTGCTCCCCACTCCTGAGTATGCCTCTGATCCCTAAGGGCCTCACTCCCTTTTCTGATGAGGATAACAATAGCTTTGGCATGTAAGGATTCCTACTTCTGCCCACCCAGCCAGCTGTGTCCCCCAAGCCAGCAAGTTTCCAGGCCCCAACTGAAGCCATCCCACCCACTGTGGCTGAGGAGGCACAGCTCCATGGCTGCCCCTCTGGATGCTCTCTGGACACCATCAGTGTTTCTCCTTCAACTTGCCAAGATTCTTCTCCAAGCCCCTTGTGGCCTTCATCCTAGTTGTGTCCCACCTTCTCCTTCATCTGTCTGTCTAGTCTTGTCTACTCTGGAGCTTTCATGGTCAGTATAGCCTAGTGTGCTGGTCCCACAGGTACCTGCTTCCTGGTCTAAGGAACTGAATAATGGATGTGCAAATGAGTTCTCAATCCTGCACCCCCAGTGTCCTGCCATCAGTGCCCTCCTGTGTTGCTGCCCTCATCCCATGACCATTTCCCTTCCCAGAACTGGAGCATGTGCACTCCTAGGCCATGGAGGTGTGCTGATACCTATAAGTCATGTCATGCGTGCCGTGCTGCAGCTTCGGGTAGGACCAGTTCTGTGCTCATTCTGGGATCCACTTGCTTTGATTCTGGATGCAGTAGCCAATAAGTGATTTACCTGCCCGCTGTCCATCTGCATGTTCTGCCTGACTGCTGCCTGGAGAGATATCCTACCTGTGCCCCTTGGGTCTGTTCCAGAGGCCCCACATGCTCTGGCAGGGGCATCACCAAGGGCCAGCAAGTTAGCCAGGCATGGAGTGGCCAGAGCAGGGTGGGGGCCTCACTGCCAAGGCCAGCAAGCACTATTTACTCATTCCCACTCCAGGGCATTGCCATGGCGACTCAGCCCCAGTGGATATCATCCTGCACTGCACAGACAGGGGCTTTCATGTGCCCGGCTGGGGCTGCTTAGAATGCTGAGACATCCAGCCAGCTTGCCAGGGCTGCTGCTCTCAAAGAATACACAGAGGATGAGAATCAGACAGCACCTCGCAGGGGCAGTAGGGACTGTGCAGCCCTCTCCATGTCAGGCACCGGGTGTGGTGTGGTGGACAATGGCCACACTGATGGACAGGAGGAAGTGCCCAGAGCTGCTGAATGGGTAAAAGGAGGGTGGGCAGTGGGGACAGCATGGAAGAGTGGACCACAAAATCACAGGGGACAGGGCATGTCTGCCTGTCACACAGCAGCTAGGGTAGTGGGGCATCTCCCCAGCCCCATAGCTTCATGGTGTCTTGGGCACCTTTGAGCTCTCTCTGAACTGTGGAAGGATCAAAAGAGAAGAAAAGGACATCTCCTAGTGTGGCCCCTCCTCAGAGCCAGTCTGCCTATGGGGCTTGGGAGGTCCCTGGCCTGCAGGAGGGCCCTAGTTGTTGTCTCCCTCACATGCTTCTGTCCTTTGCCTTCTTGGGTGAACCTTGGCCCATAGAAGGGCCTTTACTAGAAGTGAGGTTCAGTGGTAAGATTGTCGGGCATTTATCCTGCTGTACTTTTTCATTTTAATAAAAATGTAAGTGTGGAAAGGATGAAAGTAGTAGCACAAATTACGTTTTAAAATAAAATGAGACCCATTTTTTTTTCTTTTTTATGTATTTAGTACAGGGTCTACAGGGTCTCACTACACAGATCAGACGTGTAGTGATCCTCCTGTTTTTCAGCCTCCAAAGTGCTGGGATCACAGGTATGCACCACCAGGCTCAGTCTCAGAGTGCCCTGGGGACAGGGCCAGCACAATGGGCAGGGAATTGAACCCCCCGGTCCCTACATCTGCCTAAGCAGGCACTTTAATCTGCTGAGCTATCTGGCTGGCCCTAAAATGAGATCCATTCTGATAACAGCAAACCTAATGCAGATTATAGCTTTCACAAGGACAGTGTGGGCTACACAGCTGCCTGGCACACCTGCCAGGCATGAGTGGTGGGGTATTGATGGACCCATAACAAAACATCATTACTTTTTGTGTAGGACACTCTGGTCCTGGACAGACCTATAATGATATAGACACCCCATTAATTAGAGGGTCACCCAGTGTAATTTCACTGCCCTAAAAGTCCCCTATTCACTGCCTGCTTATTCTGCCTTCCCAGCTTTGGCTACCACTGATCTTTTACCATTACCATAGGGGATTTTGTTTTGTTTTTAGAAAACAAACAAACAAACAGAATTTCCAAGCAAGGGCTGGCCAAATAGCTCAGTGGATTAAAGCACCAGGGGCTCGATCCCAAGATCCCCAGGCTTGCTAGGCTGGCCCCACCACCAGGGTGTACTAAAACAGCAATTGAGACTGGGTATGAGGCTGTAAATAGGTGGATCCCTTACAAGTCTGAGCTAGCAGTGAGACCCTAAACACCCTATACACCAGTGGTTTTCAACCTGTAGGTTGTGACCCCAGCGGGGGTCGAACGACCAAAACACAGGGTCGCCTAAAGCCATTCCGAATTATAACTGTAGCAAAATTACAGTTTTGAAGTAGCCACCAAAATTATTTTTTGGTCTGGGGTCACTGCAACATGAGGAACTATATTGCAGGGTCACGGCATTAGAAAGGTTGAGAACCACTGCTATAGACCCTTCCGTAAAAAAAAAAAAAAAATTTCAAAGCCAAGATAGTAGGAAATCAACAGTGATTATTACATTACATATTGTTATCTTCAAAGTAGTTGCTCAGGTTACAAGATATATGCCTACAAAACTGATCAAACAATATAAGCATAAACCATTTTTTTCAATGAACTAATAGAAGCCAGGCATGGTGGTGCATGCCTGCAATCCCAGCACTTGGGAGGCTGAGGCAGGAGGATCATACAAAAATCAAGACCAGCCTGGGCTACAAAAGTGAGCTTGAGGCCAGCCTGAACTTCATAGCAAGACCCTGTCTCAAAAAGACAAAAAAAAAAAAAAAAGAATCAATGAGCTAATAGAAATTAATAGCATAATTACCTTAGCTATCTTGTGTATATGTATATGTATGTATATATATTTTTTTCCCTCATCCCAGTTATTCTTTCCCATTGAGCAGTTTCTTTTCCTTTCACGATATCTATTCTGTATTTTGAATCTTATATACTCTTAGTTTCCTATACTAGAGAAATGATAAAATGTTTACACATGTGAGTGTGATTTATGTCACTATGAGTATGGTTTCTAGTTCTGTCCATTTACTCATAAAAGCCTCAGGTTTATCGTTTTCATAGTTGAGTAGTACTTCACATCATTTTTATCCATTATTCAGGTGATAATCTTGTTCCAAGATTTAGCTATTACAAATTATGTTGCTATAAATATTGATGTAAATATATCACTGTGGTATGATGCTTTTAAATTTTCTGGGAAGATACCCAGAAAGAGAATAGCTGGGTCAAATGTGACCTCTTAGCCTAGTTTTATTTAGTGAATCTTCATACTGATTTCCACAGTGGTTGTACCAGTCTGCACTCCCACCAAAAGTGGAGAAGTGTTCCTTTTTCCCCACAGGGGTGAGATGGAATCTCAGTGTTGTTTTAACTTGCACCTCTCAAGTGACCAGTAATGTTGAAGATTTTTTCATGTATTTATTTATCACTTGTATTTCTTCATCTGAGAAGTGTATATTCATCTCAGATGTCCATTTTTTGATTGGGTGTTTGAATTTACAGGGAACTGATTCTGTTTAATTCTTTATATGTTTCAGATAGAAGTCCTTTGTCTGAGGGACAGTTGATTAAAATTTTTTCCCATTGTGTGGGTTTTCTTTTCACACTGTTGATGATCTCTTTTGATGTTCAAAAACTGTTTAATCAGAGGAGATTCCAGTTGTTTTTCTTTCAAATACTTCCTGTGCAGTTTGGGTTTTGTACATGAACTTTCTGCCTAGCCCTATGTCTTTAAGATTTCTACTTACTTTCTCCTATAGTAGAGTTAGAATTTCTCTTTAATATTTAGGTCTTTGATTCATTTTGACTTTAGGTTACTACATGGTGATGGACAAGGGCTAATTTTAGTTTTTGGCATGTGAAAAGCCAGTATTTCCAGCACCATTTGTAAAAGAGACTTTCTTCCATTGAACATGTTTGGACCTTTTGTCAAAGATAAGGTGCCTGAGGGGTTGGGGAGGTAGCTTGGTGGAATAAATGCTTGCTTGGCAAGTGCAAGGTCCTGAGTTCAATCCTTGGTACCACTTAAAAAAAAAAGTGGCTGAGTGTGTTTGGAGCTGTATCCCCATTTTCTAATATGTTTCACTGGTCAGGTCTTTTTTTTTTTCAGTACCATGCTAATTTTATTATAGTAGCTTGTAGTATAATTTCAAGTCAGATGCCGGTTCACAACTACGGCCCCTTTCAGCCTGAATAAGCCAGAGCAGTCATTGCCCATGATTTCCTCATGGCAGTTTGGGTTACTTCTCCAGAGGGAGGGAAAGTTGTAGGCAGCCAAACTAGATAGAAATATAGGCAATTAGCTGGGCATGGTGACTCCCGCCTATAATCCCAGCACTTAGGAAGCTGAGGCAGGAAGATCAGTGCGAGTCTGAAACCAGCCTGGGTTACTAAAGTGAGTTCAAGGCCAGCCTGAACTGCATAGCAAGACCCTGTCTCAAAAATAAATAAATAAATAAATAAATAAATAAATAATTAAAATATATATATGGGCAGTTAGACAGGGCCAGGCCCTTGCCTCAAGAACAACATAGAGGACAAGGTGACTTTACAACTATGGACAGACACTCCACCTTTGGCCAGATCTCAAGACAAGAGTAAACAAATGCAGTCACATACTTCTCTAAGGATGGACATCAGGGATTGATATGCTAAATAAGTATTAGTCATCTTGAAAGAGCCTGAAAGAGTCACTGGCCCAAACCTAACAGGAAGAGACCTTGTTCGGTATTCTGTGTGTGTGTGTGTGTGTGTGTGTGTGTGTGTGTGTGTGTAACCAGGGATCGAACTTAAGACTTTGTACTTACCAGGCAGGTGCTTTGTGCCCCTGAGCTATCTACTCAGCCCCTTGTTCAGTATTCTTGCCCACTTGCTATGTTACTCACTTCCCCATTTGGAACTGGATTTAATCAATTTTACCTGGGCAATGGTGCGTGTAATACCATTGGTTGACCATAGTTTTGTCCCACCTCATGCCCACCTAAGCGAATTCCTATATCTTCTCTACCACCTTAGATCTGCCTCATCACATAATTTTCTTCTATAAAACTCCCTGGAAGAGACAGCTTCCCAGGGATCACCCACTCGTGATCCCTCTCTTGTCTCTCTCTTGGATGGGAGCTTTCTCTCGCCCTATTCTATTCTATAGAATCAAATAAATCTATTCTGCTCATAAAAAAAAAAATCAATTCAGGGATTGTGATGTCTCTTGCCTTGCCTTTATTGTCTAAGATTTCCTTTGCTATTCTATTTCTTGTCTAGTTTCAGATGGATTTTAGGAGTATTTTTTCTAGATCTGTAAGGTATACTAATAGTATTTTCATTGGGATTGCATTGAATCTGTATCATAGTTTGGGGAGTATGGCCATTTTCACAATGCTCATTCTTCCTATCCATGAGCAAGGAATATCTTTCCATTTTCTAATATCCTCTTCAATCTCCTTTGTCAGAGTACTGTAATTTTCAATGTATGGTTCTTTTACTTTCATTGTTAGCCTGATTTTAGAGTTAACCCTTTCAATTTTTATTCATTTAGTATGATTTTAGTTGTTGATTTGTTATAGATGGCTTTTATCAGGTTGAGGTAAAGATCATCTACTTCAATTTGCTGTAGGGTTTTTATTATGAATGAGTGTTATTGAACTTTATTAAAAGCTTTTTCTCCATCTGTAAGATGATCATGTAAGTTTTGTCTTTGGTTCTGTTGTTACAGTGCATTATGTTTATTTGTATATGTTGAAACATCCATACATTTCTGGGATGCATTCCACTTGATCATCATGTATAATCTTTTTTATGATTTGCTGAATCCTATTTGCTAGTATTTTATTGATAATTAAGGAGATAGGCCCATAGTTCTCTTTTCTTATTGGGTCTTTCTCTGGCTTTAGTATCAAGGTAATACTTGCCTCCAGGAATGAGTTAGGGAGAATTATTTCCCTTTCAATTTCATTAAAGAGTTTAAGAAGTATTTGTGTTAAATCTTCTCTAAATTTCTTGTAGAACTGTAAATTTCTTCTAGAATAGAATAGGGGGAGAGAAAGCTGTGATTCCATTAGGACCTGGGCTTTTCTTTGCTGGTAAGTTTTTAATTACATTTTTTATTTCATTATTTATTTCACTGATATTGGGTTATTCAAAATTTTTATATCTTTTTGATTTAGCTTTGGTAATTTTTTTTTCATTTATATAATTGGCATAGAGTCTCACTATGCAGCTTGGATTCATAGTGATCTTCCTGATTTTTTTGTTTTTTTGGCGGAACCAGGGCTCGAACTCATGACCTTGCACTTGCATGGGCACTTGTGCCACAGAGCTATCTCCCCAGCCCTGATCCTCCTGTTTTCAGCCTACTCAGTGCTGTGATTACAAGTATGTACCACCAGGACTTGTGCTTGCCAAGGTAGGCACTTAGTCCACTGAGCTATCTGGCTGACCTTCAGCTTTGATAATTGATACACTTGTAGGAACCTATCCATTTTTATTTATTTATTTATTTTTATTTTTATTTTGGTCTTTATGAACAGGGTCTCGCTATTCAGTTAGGTTGACCTTGAGCTCACTTTTGTAGCCCAGAGTGATCTCTAATTCACACTGATCCTCCTGCCTCAGCCTCCCACGAATCCATTTCTTTTGTGTTTTCCATCCTATGTGAGTAAAATATTTTCAAAGTAGGCATTGATACTCTTCTGAATTTCCATAGGATTTGTAGTGACTTCACCAGTTTCATTCCTCATTGCATGAATTTTAGTTTTTTCTTTCCTTTTCTTGACAAAGTTGGCTAGGGGCTTATCAATTTTATTTATTCGAGGGACCAGGGAGATAGCTCCATGGCACAAGTGCCTGCCTGGCCAGTACAAGGTCCTGAGTTTGAACCCCAGTCCCACAAAAAAAAAAAAAAAAATCAATAGATAGATAAATAAATAAATAAATAGATAAATTATATATATATATATATATATATATATATATATATATATATATATATATTCCTTTCAAAGAATCAACTCCAGGGTTAGGAAAATAGCTCAGTAGAATAAGCGCTTGCCTGGCAAGTGCAAGGGCCTGAGTTCAATCCCCAGTACCACAAAAAAATAAATAAATAATCAACTCTTCAATTCATTAATACTTTGTATTGTTCTCTTAGTCTCAATCATTTTAATTTCTGCTCTACACTTATAATTTCCTCCCCTCTTTGGGCTTTGGGTTTAACTTTTGTCTTTTTTTTCCTAGCAGCTTGAGGGGCAGTGTTAGGTTGATTATTTGTGTTTGTTCTGTTTTACTATGTGAGAACTCACTATGATAAGTTTTCTTATTATTGTGTCCCACAGGTTCCAGTAAGTTGTATTTGCATTTTTGTTTGATTGTAAATATTCTTTAATTTTTTCTTTTATTTCATGTGTGTACCATTGGTTCTTCAGAAAGTGCTATTTAACTTCCATTTGTTTATGGAGTTTTTTTGTAGTTTCTTTGGTTATTAATTTCCAATTTCATTGCACTGTGGTCAAATAAGAAGCATGGGATAATTTCATTCCCTTTGCATTTACTTGTGTATGTTCTATGGGCTACTATATGGTCCATTTTAGAGAACATCCCATGTGCAACTGAGAAGATATATTCTGATATTGTTGGGCAGAACACTCTGTGAAGGTTTACAAAGTCCACTTGTTCACAGATTTGGTTCAGTTCTGTTATTTCTTTGCTGATTTTTTTGTCTAGTTAATCTATCTCTTTATGAAAATGAGGTATTAAGGTCCCCATTACAATTTGAGATTTATTTGATTTTTATGTCTATTAACATTTGTCTTATGGGCCCGGAGGGATGGCTCAGTGGTCTAAAGCGCCTGCTTGGGAAAGCTTGGGCGGCTTCAGGGACCGCGGTTCGATCCCCGATCCCCGG
>PVJA010028053.1:0-27977 GCA_004027025.1 Myocastor coypus
TTTTTTTTTTTTTTTTCCTGTTGATCAGAATTTCATCAAACTGCTCTTCAGGGCTCCATGGTTTGATTTGCTCTGGATTTACTTTACTCAGCCATATCCCTTAAGCTTAATTAAGTTTGTTTGTTCATGCTTTGAGTACTCCTCTCTGCCCTGCCACAAAATAGGTAAAAATCAAGGGACACTCATCCATCTGTGAAGCTGTCAGTCTATCATAACTTGGATATTGATTTTTGGGAGGTCATGACATTCCGCAGGTGAGCATGTCAAGTTTGTTGACAGAGAGATCTCTTCTTAATTGCATGTGATGTCTGCATGGGAAGGGATGAAGGATATCAGTGATATGTAAGTTTGCTCTGCCGCCATGTGTGCCATTAGGAGGCATGACATGCCATCGTTTGCTGACCAAGTTCCATGTGCACCTTATTACTTCAGTATTGTTTTGCTTAAAGACCTGGGAGCAATACAGTTATTCATCCAAGAGATGATTATGCTTTAAAATAACTGGAAGCATGAAATATCAGATGGGGACAGTCATAAATGATCTGCCGCATGAGTAATAAGTTTAATTTGTTCACTGAACTTGCAGTGCAGTTTTACTCATCTGTAATATGGGACTAATGATCATCCTTCCTGTCGTTAACTTCGCCTCAGCAGTGTTGTAAAGATTAATTTATATTCTTCAATGGCTTTTCAAATGAAAAACGCAGTGTAAATGTTAGTTTCTAAACTATGGCCTTTCTTGGCCAGAGCTGGCTTTGTCTCTGATTAACATACAAAATGCTTCATGAGAAATTAAATTTGCTTGGACAATAACAGAGCAATATTTTTAGTCAGTGTGAAGTGGGAACGCAATGCAACACTCATTATTTTAACAAAAAATAAAACTAAAAGATATCTACGACAATTTTATCTGTATCATGTAAATCATAACTTTGTTATTTATAGATTCATAAGAAAGAAAATAATTGGCTTTCACCCTAACAAATGGCCTTGTATCACTTCAATAAATTATAGAAATTAGCCTGAAACCACTTCTGATGATATATGCAAAAATATTCCAAGGTAACATTTTGTAGTCTGATTCTTCAAGTTTTCATTTGGTTTAGGTATACATTTAAATGATTGGTCAGTAAGGTCTCTGGCTGTTTTATATCCGGCAAAATTATAGTACATGGATTCACATAAAAATGAATAAAAGCAGGAGAAGTAATTTCACCATGTGTAGGAAACTCTCATTAGGCCTTAAAATGCTGTGATTCTAAGCCACAGCCCAGCTGCTAAGAAGCTGCCTCTTCTCAGGTTGCTTTTTGAGAGGGAAGACTTCGGGGATCTTTTGTGCCCTGACTGCCAGTGTTGCTCCTGTGAAAATAGGTTCGTCAGACTTTTCTCCTGTCTGTCCACTTACTGGTTTTACTTTTCTTCTAGGTTCTGCTACCCCAGAATGAATTTTAAATCTTCATCTCGGCATCTAAAGATAACACCCACAGCACCCCAGAATTGAGTATTTCCTCATGACTCCTACTTCTTCAACTCAGCAACAACATGAGGGACCGGAAGCTCTTCCTCTCCTCTTCTATAACTGATTTTGCTCACTCTGTCATGGAGAGCAACATGATTCACTTCCTTGGAACTCCAATATCTTACCAACCACTTACCAAGACGTTTTTTGAGACTTAGTACCATTAATTTCTGGAACAAAATTTTATTGAGTGTGTTCTATGAGCAAGATACATGCGAAGTCATTAGCAAATAAAACAATCCCCATTCCAAGGTACCTTGGAGTGTAGTGTGAGAGAAATATTTCAAAGAAATAAGCAAGGTAATAATCACTTTGAGAAGGATGTCAGTGGGCCTCTGTAGCAACAGGAAGCCTGTACCATCTGAAAGCACCTTCCTGCAGAAGTGATTACTGAGTTTAAAGCTGAAGATAGGGAAAAGGTTAAAAAGAGAGATAAAATGGCGAAAGGAGAAAAAGCATGGAGAGAGAGGTTATTTGAGGTAAAACATAGAACAGACCCTCTCTTTTCGACATCTAGTCAGACCCTAAATCATAAGGCAAGTTTTCTCTCAGGTTTCGCATGGCCCCATGCCCCATCATCCATTCTCCACCCCCACCTCTGTCACTGTCTGGTACCCTTCTATCACCAATTTCATAACACACCACAAGCAATTGCCTCGTCTCACATTCCCCCTGTTCTCCCTTTCAAAACTTCTAAAATTTCTTATCAAAATAAAATCAAGTCCTTGTTAATCCCTTTCTCTCTTTACTTCCCTCTGCAAATGTTGTTATTTTAGTCCCTAAACTATGTTAGCATATATTGGAAATTCTGATAACCTATGTATTGTCAGTCTTCTGCAAGTTTGCTTGTTTGTTTTTATTGCTACAGATGCATAGCATTTTTCACATGGTAATAGCATAGAAGGGAATCGAAGATGAAATTTCAAATACCTGTCCCTTGTTTTCTTTGTTTCTGTAAGTGAAGAAGATATAAATTTCTGGCAGATTTATTTCCTAATGTAGCTAATATAAAGGTTCATGTTTTTCCCTATGTGTTATAAAGTTCATGAAATGTTTTTGTTAATTAAGATAAGTTTATCAGTTTTATAACAAATCAGGAAAAGATATTACATGATACTGAAATATTTTCACCTTTATTTGAAGGTGTTATGCATATGGTCCTAAAGAGAAAGTCCAAACATCATGAATTAATTAACTTTTTCAAAGAGCAATGATAGCATTTTGCATTTTTAAAAGCATAAATTTCTCACACCCCACCCTATGTTCTCCATCTCCCGTGTTAATATTCTGACTAAAATTTTGTGAAAGTCATTGTATATTCTTTCTTAGGTCAGAGGAGATATGTTAAAAATCAGAAACAACCTTTATTTCCCCCTATATCTTTCAAGTATACTGAAATCATAGAGAAAGCAGGAGCCTTACATTCAGACAGGAACACATGACACTAAAAGTGTATAAATACTATAGAGCAAATTGTCCATACCATCTCACTGTGCTTTCCAATAACTTAGTGAGATAAGTTGTGATATTTTCATTTTGTGAGACAAGTATTAAAATTTAGAGTACCAAAGATATCTTTCAAGAACATATATTATCAGTTGAAGAATTATAACTAGAATTGCCATGCATGTGGGGGAGATTCTTCTGTTTTTTGATTGTTATTTGTTTGTTTTGTATTTGTTGAGACAGGGTCTCTCTATACAGTCCACACTAGCCTTGAGCTCACCTCAGAGCCCAGGCTGATCCTTAGCTTGCAACGATCTACCTGGCTCAGCTTCGTGAGTGCTGGGATTACAGCCATGCATCACCATGCCGGGCTGACATGTGTTTTAATGTTGTGTTCTCTAGGATTTCTCAACTCTGACTTTTTGAGACAAATAGATTGCCACTAAATCAATTAATGCTTACAATTGCTTTTTCCTTGAAAACATCCCACTTGCTGACTCTATGTCAGAACTTTCCTGTTGACATCTCCAGTAATCCAATTCCAATAATTCAACATCATAAATTTATCCAACCCATTTTACTCTATTCACTACCACATAATATTCCCAATTTCATCAATAACTAATGATTTCTAGCCCGATCATTATAATCAGCTGGCAAAATAACTAAAATTCCTTTAAAATTTATCCTGTATTTCTATAACAATAAAGTTATAGCTGAAAAGCAGATATCCAACTAGGAGTTATGTTCCCTATGCATATGGAGCTATAGTCATAGGCTTATGACTCCCCAGTGATGTATGTTGAGCCAGGTTGCTTATAATAATCAATATTCCTTTTTGAATTACTTTCTCTTGCTAGTTGGAGAAAAAAACTGTCAAAGATCTTGAATCATCTAAAAGGAGAGAAACATGCAACAACCTGGAATGTGAGTAAGAGTTGAATTTCTAGTCAAATTTTGGTATTCAACTTCTTGGGGAGCTGGGGAGATAGTTCTGAGGCACAAGTGCCTGCTGGGCAAGTGCAAGTTCATGAGTTTGAACCCCGGTCCCACCAAAAAAAAAAAAAAAAAACTTCTTGGAAAGTCAATAAATTTAATTGGAAAACTTTATTCTGATATTCACGATACTATCCTCAATGTGCAAGCTAGATCATGTCTATGTCAATTGCCTCATGAGTCCTTATTCTTCTCAGATAAAAGAATTGTGTTGGTACTCATCAATTTTGGTACTTGCATACCTCCTGCAGCCAACTGCTCACAAGTTCTTATATCCCACTTTAATTTGTCCTCAATCATTACTTCAACAATGCATCTTAATCTCACCTCACTAGTAATTTTCTCCGTATCTTCTTCTTCCTCCTTCATATTGACTAGGCTGGATCCATCTACCTCACAGTTTATTCCTTCCTAAAATTGAGGGGTTGAGCAGTTATGAAGGGGAAAAACATGATAAAGGAAACCATGTTACCTGTTCTCTCTTTGCTTTTGTGAAAATAAGTGTCAAATAGTTGCCAGTGTCAGTACCCTAAGTGCCTCCGTTTCTCTGGCGAGCCTATGCTCTTACTAAATGAGGCAACTATTTTATGATTGCTCTTTTCTAATCTTCATCTGATGATCTTAGTTTCTTATTTAACTGAGAAAATGATTCCACCAATAGAGAGCTGCCACATTCTCCTGCTACCAAATCCATCAGCCTAGCTATACCTGTACTTAGATGTTTTCTCTTTTTCTTTAGTGCCAGAGTTTTTAATTATCCTGCCAGAGCTAATTCACCAACTGGTCTAGATATAGGTCACTAATGGATCATAGATCTTAATTTTCTTCTAATATCGAATCAATCTAATTTATTCACACACATACATATTTATGTATCTTATGTATGAAATGCATGTTATAATATTTACTTTCTTAATATATGCACACATATTATTCCACACTTTATAAATGACTCTTAAATTTCTTTATGTGCCTATCCAATCTTTGTTTCCTTTTTATGATAAACTTTGCCCATTTCTCTTCTCACTCTTTCTTGAATCGAGGATCATTCACATTTTATGCCCAACTCCTGGACATGTTGTTATGGCAGTCACGAGTAATTTCTATAGCAGCTAAATATAATGGTTAACTTTGAAGTGTTGTTTATGCTTAACCTATCATTTAAATTAAATGCCTCTAATAGTCATAAAATTCTTTTTGTCACTTGATTTAATCCATTATTGATTTTCTAAAGTTCACATCTGTTCCTTATTTTCCTGTTCTATACCTGCGGTATTCTGATGTCAGATTACTACCAAGTTGCAAGAATTAGTCTATGCACTCTGCCTATCTGTAGTAGATTCTTAGGTGATTTTATCTAATTCTATGATTTTAACTAATAATCTGATATGTAAAAGCACTTAAAATTTTGTCCCCTGTAAATATCTAATTCTTATACTCCTAAATCACTTACCCACCTGACTCCTCAATTTTGTTCTTTTATGTGTAATATTTGAGACTATAAATTAAATTTAGGATAGGTACAATATGTCCCATAGCATGTTCCTCCATCAGTATCCCTATCTCAGAAGAGAAAAACTTCAAATATCTTATTATCTAGGAAACAATTTCCTCTTCGTGTTATAACCAATCTCCATTTTATCAGCATATTCTACTATATTTGTCTTAAAATAAATACAGAAAAAAATCATTTTCACCCCCTTCACTAGTACTTTCTAGCCCAAGGCTTCTTCTCCTTCCTACGTGGTTGAAAAGGCCACATAATGAATCTTCCCAACTCTGTCCTTCCCTCCTTTGGTCTACTTGTACCAAAATAAAGTTATTGTCAAAACACAGACTATGTAATAGTCTTCCTTTGCTGTTTTAGTCAGAGTTTTCAAGGTAAAAAAAAATTTGATACAGAATACATAATTTATAGGATTATTTCATAATATTCAACCAAAAAATCAATCGCAGAAGAGTGTAGGAGAACTGTCTATGCAATAAAGACCCAAACAGTCTAGCTCAGGGCCTGGAACCCATGAAAACATCCTGCATGAGTCCAGCTGAAGACTTGGAGTCCATGATAGTGTCCTCTATATGTGTAACTAAAGGCCTAGAGCCACCAACAATGTCTTATACAATTCAATATCCAAGATCTGCACAGGAAAGACACAAAGATCAGTGGTAAAATCTAGAAAGACTATAAAGGATCTGTGCCAGCAGACCCAGGAATCTACATTGGAGCAAAGAATCAACTCTCAAGGTAGGCACCAAAGGGAGCAGGCATAGAGTTCAGTGGCACACCACCTGCCTGGTAAGCAGAAGATCCTGAGAGGAGGAGGAGGAGGAGGAAGAGCAGGAGGAGGAGGAGAAGGAGAAGGAGAAGTAGGAGAAGAAGAAGAAGAAGAAGAAGAAGAAGAAGAAGAAGAAGAAGAAGAAGAAGAAGAAGAAGAAGAAGAAGAAGAAGAAGAAGAAGAAGAAGAAGAGAAAGAAAGAAGAAGAGAAAAGAAGAGAAAAGAAAAGAAAAGAAAAGAAAGAGTTCTCTTTACGGTTCCGCCATAAACTTCTCTCCCCTAGGCTTTGAAGGTCTTGAGCTCCTGTTAGTTCCAAATGTTATAACTGCCTTCATGGCACTTCATAGTCAGCAAACATCTATTTTTGACATCGCCTATTAGGAATGGATGAGTGATGTGCCTGCATTTAGTGTGAAAGTTCAAAGTAAACAGTTAATGCATTAGAACCCACTTGGCAGGATGCAGGTGAATGATGGAGAGGCTCCACAGGCCTGACACACTACCCACAGCAAACTGCTGAGGTAGAGAGAGCCAAATAAGCCTGAAACATCTACAAACTCCAGTGAAAACTAACAAACAATGCTTGAAAATGTGGAACTATTTAGCCATATTTATGTAGAAGATATAATTCTACATGAGAAAGTAGGTATAAAACATATGCAAACTGATTTTCATTTTTCAGTTAACATATGAAAGCCCACTTCACTCTTTATGGGAAATTAAAACTTTTATGTCCTTCATTTGTTCTTCATTAAAGATGATTCAAAAATCCAAAAACTTTCAATGATGTATTAAATGGTTTTAAGTTACTGAAATGAAGTAATTGGGGAAAATGTGCTTTATAGAGAAAAGGGTTTATTGAGCTCAGATTTCTTGGAGTTCAAAGATATTGGTTCATCTCTGGTGAGCACATCAAAGTGTATGGGGTCCTTATTGTGGTAACAAGATTCTGAGAATGAGGTCACATCTCAAACAAGGAGTTAAACAATGACTTGAGCATCAAGATGACATTTACAGCCTCTCCAGTGCTGTGAGAGCAGCTACAGCACTCATTCAGGAAAGCTGCCCTGCGCCCTGTCTCCTCAAGTTTCCACCAGGTCTCATATCAGTACATGGGTGAAAAGGTTCCAACACGTGAACATGCGGTAGTCAAATCATACCCAAACAACATAACATATAAGATAGAGTTGAACCAAAGTCATCAGTTGAATTCATTGTACATATTCATTATAATTGGACAAATAGTCACTAAGAGAAACATTCCTGTGTGACAACCTCTTGATTTTTCTCAAAAGTAACATTTTTCACTCTTGCAACTCGTTAAGCCATCTGATAAACAGTAATATTTTTCTTCTTTAGTAAAAATTCTCATGTGTTGTATATGATCCTTTCCTACTCCTGATTCCTTGTCATTCTTAAATAAATGGAGATTTTTATTCCATTCCTATGCAGTTATCCATCCAAACACTGTGTACAGAACATGCATGCCACCTGATGCCATCCACTTTTGTCACTATAACAGACTAACACATATGGGGTAAATTATAAACAATAAACATTCACTCTTGTTTTGAGGCTGGGACGTTCAAGATGGAGAGCCCACATATGATGAGGACATCAACTTGTACCACAAAATGATGAAAAGGTCAGTGAACCCACACACACAAGAGAGGGCAGGAGCAAGCACGGGCACATTAGAGAACTAACTTTTATGACAAAGTGTTTCCCATGATCGCTAAGCACTATCAATAATGCCTGCACTCCCAAGTTTTAATTTTCCCTTTAAAGTACCACCTTTCAATATTTTCCAGGTGGCAATTAAGTTTCAACCTCTTTGAAGAGAAGACTCAAACTGCAGCATTGTGTGTGTGTGTGTGTGTGTGTGTGTGTATGTACATAACATATCTTAAACATTCTTAGACCCTTTACTACTTCTCCCTACCCTCCCACATCCCACAATGCCCTTTCCTATAAGGCTACCTATTTGCTCCCTACTTCCTTGTTTTACTCTATTAATGATTTACATTTCTCACATAAAAGAAACCATGCAATATTTAACTTTCTGTATCTGACTTATTTTCTTAACATCATGATCTCAGATTCCACATGTTTTCCTACAAATTACATGACTGATTCTTTATGGCCTAATAGTATTCCAGTATATGTATAGACATGACTCTTTTCTACCTCACCTGTTTTTACAAAATTCTTTGTGAGTCTGAATGAAGCTCTGTGAGCATAAGTACATCCTCAAGTCACGTCGTCCTAAGGACCTAACTCTCCTCTGGCCTTGCACCAACATTCCGAAGGGATTCATGAGTGCCTCATTTCAACTTTGTTCCCTGACTCCAAGACCACAAAGACTTATAAATCTAAGCTGAAATGTTTTTCTAAAGTCATCATTTTAACTTGTTTGTCCTTAAAATGCATTGTGTCTCACTAGAATGTTTTCTGTAACATCTCACTCCTTTTACACTAACCATACTTTATTTGAGATCCATACATTATTTCCTGAGGTTTTAAGAATTATCCTGAAATGGTCAAGGACTATGAAATGGAGCAGGGGGCAAAAAGTGCAACAAAACTAAAGCCACAGAAAAATAAAGCGATAAAATTTCTAAAGTTATTACTGTGTTCCAAAGAGTAGTAAAAAAAATGCATAAAAGTGATTAAATTCTTAGAGCTGTCCAAATCTTTCTAAATATTACCTCCTTACATAAATTCAAATATTTCCTTTCCCATAACCTCATCTCTGGTTGGAACTTTCTACCCATTAAGGCTGAATTCTTATCTCTGGTTGCAACTTCTTACATTTCAAGGCTGAATTCATGAAGTAATGCCATAAATAGCATTAGTATGAAACTTATATAATTGTTATATAACTTATTCATCTAGTCTCCAGTGAAATAAATAATTTATATATTAAGAGGGCCATATTGGAATGAATTAAGTGCTATGGCAAAATGGATGAGCAGCAGGTAGAACTACTGAAGAGATATTTTGGCGCAAGTTGGCCTTATATTGAAAGTAGTGTGCATAGCTAAGTGTCACTCTGCTTCTAGTTATCAGACCATAAAGTGAAAGGACTTGAATTAGTCAACATGATTACCACCAATTTCCATCATTAGAAGACATTCTCTAAATTTTAATGACTTGGAAAAGCAAAACTATTCTCAACTCAATAAAATGTAGATGCTCCTGCTTTTTGAAGTGAGGAGTGAGCTTCAGGGATACAAGGCTACCTGCATCACAGATGCCACCATCCTCAATACCATCACTAAATGTTGTCACAGAGGTAAAGACTTTTTACTCAATCAGATCTGCAAATGCTAGACCTTCTACCCTCATGTCAATGGATGAAATTATTCAGCACTTAGACTAAGGGCGAAAAAATTGTAGCCATCTTCTGAAGAAAATCCTTGATGGATACACAGCAGTGTCTCTCTCTCTCAGGACTTTTCTGACCACCTCTCTATAAGACAGAAAAAGAAGACAAAGCCCTTAATGAAATGAGGCTCTGCTACTAGCAGTTGCAACATAAAACTAAAGGCTAATTTTCCAGTGAATGAAACATTAAAATGATTGATGACTAGTCATTTGACTTGCCTGTCATTCCCACCCCTTGCTGATAATAACATCTTGGCATATGAAAGTATAATGAACAGCAGCGTGTCAACAAGCATTAAGTGTCAAAGGGATAGAAATCAGATAAATATTAAAGATTCTGAAGGGCGACTTAGTTTTAAATTGTAGACCATCAAAATAACATGTCAGGAAAGGCCACATCCTCAATCACTAGTTCAGCATATTTTCATAGGAGATGTCCTGTTCTTTTACGAACTCCCCCATTGTGTCCTACCATTGCCAATACAACAGACCACACACACACACACACACACACACACACGTCAGTGGAAGAAATAAGACATAGGTTGCAGGAAATAGAAACAGTAGAAGAAATTTCAAAAGCAAACGAAAATAACAGGTAGGACATCTTTCTAACATTAGTGATTATCATGAAACTGTTGAGGACAAAAAGTATATGGTGCTGGATTTTTTCAGCTGACTTGGATAAAAAAGGAAACAGCAATGAGTACCAGAAAGATCAAAGAGGTGACGTTATGCATTCATGATTTCATTTAAATTTAGCTTTTTAAATGCTATTGCTCTAATATTTTTGACATTTGAAAAAATAAAGAACATTCACAAACTAAGATATTTCCTGTTTAAGGCACCTTGTGTGTTTACTGAATGTCATGATGTCCTTAAGTCCCCTTCACAGTTGTGCAATTTTATCCTCTTACTGTCAGCTCTTAAAGCAGAGAATGAGTGTGTCAGGGAACTCAAGCCAGAAGCTGAGGGGACTGGGAAAAAGCATTGCAGTGCTTATAGTTACCATTAACTCTTAACGTTGGGTCAGAAGGAAACTGACTTTCAATTAGTGTACAATTTATCCTCCTTGTTTTATTTTTACAAGACTCATCTCTCAGAATTTTCCATGTGCAAAATGCATTCTTTCAGTTAGAAGTGTGTTTAAAAATTAATACGTGAAAAACATCATTTTATCATATTGCTTTCATTATATGACATAAGCAAGTATGTTGCTAGGCAACCAGCTATGGCTTGTGGAAAACAGCATACCTTATAATAGATTACTTTAGAGGTACTTTTTTTTTTTTTTCACAACAAATAGACTTACCTAAAAGCATTCTTCTCAAATTCTACCTAGAAGAATGTGGAGTTTTTTTAAAAGGCAACATCTCTAAAAGTAAGAAAAAGGTGGTCCTGTCACACAAGCCCTGCAGTTTTCAAATTTTTATTTACTAAAGAAATAGACAGAAATGTTTTCTGTTTATATAAACAGTCAAACTGCTAATAAAGCATTCACTGTAAATTATTTATTGTAAAAGTATAAGTTCCTTTTAAATTATTCAGATACCTGGTTAGTGAGGAAAACAATCAATGGGGAGAAAATAAATATACTTAAAATCATTTTTAAAAGTGAAATCGCTAGTGGCCTGTCCTTGTTTACTGATTTGGTCTATAGATTTCTCAGTACTCATTTTAAAGTAGTTTTTCAAAGTTATATTACTCAGCACTCGTTCATTTATTATGAAGGAGATTATTACACTGGATACAAGTTTATTATATGTAACATTGAAAATCTATTGCAAATGTAAGCTTCTGTGTGTAGGATATATTGAACGTTTAAAATGTTTAAATGATACATTATATATGGAAACTATGAGAAATACAGAAGTCTTCAAGAGAAAATATTTATCCCGAGCTATATTAAATATAGCTTGAAGCTATATTTAAATCCCTTGAAGGTAATATTTAATTTTTTAGTGCAAATCTTCAGACTTGTTTCCTCTAGATGCACTATTTTAATTTGGGTTGTTAATTCTTATTTTTACCAGGTTAATATTTTATGATGTATCTTACCATACATATAATTTTTAGCTTCTTATATTAATGCTATACTGTAAACACAGTTCTATTTTTAAGATATTTTGTTGAATAACTCAGTGTTAACTGCACCATACGCTTGTATGAAATTTTACTTAGTTATTCTACTACATCTAAATGTTGTCAATAATTTTTCATTATTGTAGTACTGTTGCAAAATCTGTATTCATAAATTATAATCCACATCTCTTTAGTAACCTGAAGATATGTGTCTGGAAGTGAATTTGCTGAATCAAAGAGCATGTAATTTTTACTGTTAAACATACACATTTCTGAGTTAGTTTCAAGAAAAATAAGCACAGAAATAACTCCTTTTCTTTGACAGTCCAACAATAATGAAGAAGACATAGTACAATGGCACTGATATTTATTATTACTAAAAATGTTATCAGTTTAGGTAGAGGAATCCATTGCATTTGTGCTTTCAATGTAATGGAATATACTGTTTCTTCTATTTATTTTGCGTATTTATTTCTTTTGTGTGCTTGAGTCCTTCGTGTATGTTTCAGTCTGTGTGCACTGGGATGTCATCTTTCATAGAGCCAAGGTGAATTTGGAATATGTGTAAGGTGAAAAAATTGCAGTACTGAGATGTTGAAAAAGAAATCCGGGGCCAGTGAGATACCGCAGCAGACTAAAGCGACTGCTTAGACAATCTTAGGCAAGTGCAGGCACAGCGGTTTGATCTTTGGCACCACATGCCATGCCAGCCCCACCCCCAGAGCAGGCTGAGCCAGCCAAAGTCTGGGTGTAGTAGCAGATGCCTGTAATCCCAGAGCTAAGGAAGATAAAATCAGGAGGATCACCATGAGTCCAGGCTATATGGTGACACCCTGTAACAACCAAATACATAAAAAAGAGAGAGAAAAACAGAGAGAAATCCAAGATTTTTATGTTATTACAGCTATGTATGGAAAACTCTAGAGCCAAGATTTGCCTTTCATAGATTACCTTCCTTTCTTCTAGTTGCTCTCTTTTAGTTACTTCTCCTTACTGAGCATGTGCTTATTCCCCTTCACCCCACGTGCCTGCCAAGGAACGACCAGAAGAAACAGGTTTCCTGTGCTCAAGTCAGCAAGAGAAAGAGAGCCATCCAATAAAAACAACTTCTTCAGATGGTGTGGGTGAGAGAAAAATGCTAGATTCTGAAATCTTTAAAGATGTTTGACTCCATTTGTTACAATGACTTTGTCTATTTGACAAATGTACTATTTATCCTTTATCTTTGAGTGACAGTCACCTCCCTTCTTCCATTCTCTGCAGAGGTCAACACCACCATCCCGTTGTTTTGCAGGCAAAGCTGTGATTCAAGACAAAGGCTGAAAAACTGAAGGAAGATTGTGCTAACGTGTTTTGACATTTCTCTTGGCACAAAAATACCAGAAACACAGCGTTTTTAGTTCATTTCATATGAAACTAGCGTAATGTCCATTTGTAAATACATGCTATTGTTGCTATTTTGTTGTCTTCATTTGGAATCTTGAAAGACTGACTTTTGCGTCCTGTCAGGAAACTTTCAAAGATGAGTGGAACAAAATGGGAAATTTTCCATAATTTTTGAAGATACTAATTGTTCTTGATTTATTATAATGTGGAACCTCTGGAAACTTTTCAGCCTGAGACAAAAGTAGTGGAATGGAAAAAAAAATTAATCAATGAATAAAAAGATGTTCAGTACTCCCACAAGAGTTTTGCTCTCTGGGAACTGCAAAGCTGAATATAAATGTTTCCATCCTACCTGAGCATCAAGCTCCTGCTAATCTTTCTAAAAATTTTGATTCTGAAGCCCTATATCTAAAACTATAAAATGAGTCATAGAGATGAATATATTCAATAATTAGCCTCTATGATTCAGATGTGATTATATTCTAAAAACAAATGTTTTGTTGTTTTAAAATTTGCCTATCAATTGATTAATGATGAATTAACTTCTAATATTAATTTAAAATTTACTACGTTTGTATTCTTACTATTGCTTGGTTAATTAGCTTAATGATAATGTAATAATAATGTGGAGGCTGACTTATACCATATTGGCACTATGCCTGCCTGGCATGCATGAGGTCCTGGTATAATTCCTGGTTCAAAAAAAAAAAAGAATTTTCTTCAAATTGTTTTTTAAGCCAGGTGTAGTGGCACACGCCTATAATCCCAGTACTTGGGAGGCTGAGACAGGAGGTTTGGTGCAAGTTTGAGACCAGCCTGTGTTACAAAAGTGAGCTCAATGCCAGACTAGACTGCATAATGAGACCCTGTCTCAAAAAAGACAAAAACAAAAAAAGCAAATTGTTTTTAAATATAGATCTATTTACAAAATTAAATTTCAGTGAAAGGTTGATCTATTCATAGTAATTACTGGACTCACTCCAGCAAGCACCCAGCCCAGCATGTGAGTGGGGACACCTGTTGGCTCACCCGGATCCTGATTCCAGCCAACACCCAGGCCTGGCATGTAAGTGGAACTTCCTCCATCACACAGGCCCAGTGAGGACCCTGCAGCAGAAATCCCTGCAGTGAAGCTAGAGGAAAGACCCACCCAGATGGTACAGAAGCAGAACATCTAGCCAGAGTGGCACAGCAGGTCCCCTCCAAGTGCTGTAGCAGGAAGAAGTAAAAAAATCTAAATAAACTGAGGAAAATAATCACAGGGGAGAAAATAAATGTTTTTTTTTAATTCAGATTTTTAAAAAAGATCTAAATTTTTAAAAAGATCTAAATAAGCTTAAGATCTTTTTATTCACTGGTCTGGTCTACAGTGACTAGACCCAAGCCACACCCACGTGGATGAGTTTGAATTTGCTAGATCTGGACCTGGTGTTAAGATAATAACTGTACCAAGGCTCTATGACAAAGGTCAGAAGACTGTGCTATACAGAATAAAAAATATAAGAAGCAAAATGCATTCTCATGCCCCGAGCCCACCCAGAACAATTGCAGGAGGCAATGACATAGAACAAATTGGAAATCACACACCTGAGATCTCTGAAATAATGGTGTCTCAAGTATGAAAACAACTGCAGAAAGGTATGGAAGAAATAAAGTCAGAAATAATTTCTGAAGTGAAAAAAGAAATGATAACTATAAGGAAAGAAGTATTAAGTGTGCTTCTAAAGAAGACACTGATTAAAAAAAGAAGGGAATAGAAAAATGATGAAATCCTTGAACAAATAATATAAGAAAGAAATAGAATGCACAAAGCAGATTCAAAATAATATACAGGAAATTAAAACGTTAATCACAAGGTGGCAAAACCACTTGAATGAAAGTATAAATAGACTTTCAGGCCTTGAAGACACATTGAAGCTAGTGAAAGGGTAAGAAAAAATATCTTAAAAACAACTAGGATGCACGAAAAAATAATTCAACAGGTTAAAGATGATGTGAAGATGAACAACATAAGACATCGATACGAATGAGAGAGAAGTAGTCAATACAAGTGATATAAAAGAATACAGGCAGAAGTAATAGCAGAATACTTCCCAAATATGAGGAAACAATCTGACATTCAGGTAACTGAAGCATATAGAACTCCTAACAACATCAATACAATTAAAACCACACCCAGACATATAATAATCAAGATCCAAGAAATTCAGCACAGGAACAGTATACTAAAAGCCATTAGAGAAAAGAAACAGATCATATTTAAAGGAAAATCCATCAGAATAATGGCGGATTTTTCTTCACAGACCATCAAGTCAAGAAGAGCTTGAAGAAAAATATTTCAAGTCTTGCAAGGAAACAAATTCCAACTCTGACAGATATACCCTGAAAAACTCCCTTTCAAGTATAATGGAGGAGTAAAATACTTCCATGACAAGGAACAACTAAAGAATTTCATGATAACAAAGCCAACCCTACACAGACTACTAAAAGATATTCTAGCGAAGGAACAAAATGATCGCAACTCCATGAATGAGAATAGAAAGAACACACCAAATAGGACAAAAAATACAATACAGGATAAAAAGAGTTATACAACAGCAATATTTAATTATTCTTTTGCATACAGCAGCAGAACATTTCCATCAGCATATTCTACAAATGTACTTCTCTGGCACCCTATGGGTCATGATTCTCTCTGAGTCTGCAGGGTGGAGATCAAGGAAATAGCAGGAGCTCAGTCCTGCAAATGACACCTGGCCACCAGTAAGCATCATTGACACTGTCCATGACCACAACATACTAGAACTTTGTGCAATATTCTATCTCCACAATTTTGGAAGTGCTGGTCATATATTTGCCATTCCAGTCTTTATGTCATGTTTTCTTCTTAGTAATTCTTTACTATTATGAAATAACATATATATTTGTATATATTCACCTAATCAAATGCTGAGTACTCTGAGCTGATCACAGATTCATACATATTACACTACATCTAGGCCTTTTAGTTGGACTCACAATTAATTTTAATTTTTGAATATTATTTTGAGATGTTTAATATTTGATTAATTTTCTGGATATTATTTTAATTTTTATGATTTATACTATTTCTTTGACTTTCAGTCTACTTATAAGACATGGTGTGATATTTTCTCCTAGTATTAAAAACTTCCAAAAGTGTATTTTCATTTTCCATTTACTTTATGTTAGTTCTTTGTCTTACACACATACATGCACATACATACACACATACACTCTTTTAATATAATTAAATGTTACATAGTCCTGCATAACTACCATTTTGAGACCTCTTTATTTTTTATCCAGGACCATATAGCAACTTGCATTGCTTTATGGATTATGAGTTATGTTATTGTCTATATGCTAAGTCTCAGGGTATTAGAACGTTTCAAGTTTGTATAACTGGAAAACATCTTACTTTTAGTTTTCCAAGGTCTGATTGCTAAGTATAAAAATTAATGAGGATACATTTTTTCAGTCCTTTGAGTAAATAACTCTAATTTCTTACCTATTTGCTCTTTTTTCTTTTCTAATGTGGAATAAGATACTATTTCACTTTGTTCTCCTGTAGCTAATATTTTTTATATATTTGCTTTAATAATTTTTTCTCTAGAATTACTTTTGGACAACATTATTTTTATCTTCGTATGAATCCATTGATATTTCTTGTGCAAAACGTTCATTTTTCTTTGAAATGTGATGCTATAATTTTAACTAAATTTAGAAAATTTAAATCTTTAAATATTTATTTTCTATCTCCTACTTTAAAAATTCAAATTACATGAATATAACTTTCTTGATTTTGGCAGAGTCAAAACTCTTATGTTACTGATCTGTAAACTCTTCGTGTTTATTTTAGATATTTCTTATTGTTATGTTCATTTGAGCTTGTAAATATTTTTTGCCATTCACAATGTATTATTAATCTCATGTTACGTATTCAGTTCAGAAATGTCTTTCTAAAATTCACTCTGAGCCAGGCGTGGTGGCGCACACCTGTAATCCCAGCACTCGGGAGGCTGAGGCAGGAGGATCAGTGCAAGTTCGAGACCAGCCTGAGCTACAAAAATGAGCTCAAGGCCAGCCTGAACTGCATAGTGAGACCCTGTTTCAAAAAGACAAAAAATAAATAAATAAATAAAAATAAAATAAAATTCACTCTGTCTACATCTCATATCTTTTGCATTTCAATATTTTTAATTTAATATATGATTATTATTGATTTTCAATAAAGTTAATAATGAGCTAAAAAAATAGTAATTGTTGGGCTTGGGAATTGGCATAGTGGCCTAAGTGCCTGCCTGGCAATCATTGGATCCTGAGTTCAATCCCTGGTGCTGGAAAAAAAAAACATAGTATTTTCATAAACATAACTTTCTGGTTTCACTGCTCATCAGTTTTTTATGCCATAAACTTTTTGAGAAGTACACTTTGACGCATGTTCTTCTGTATAATATATTATTAGTGTACAGCATATAAACTGTCACCAAGAGATGTTTTCTATTATGAGCATTTATGATACTGAAGAACATAAAAAATCATCCCACCTATGTATTGGAAAACAAAATGAAAAAGCAGCTTTGAAAAGAAAAACAAAAGATGAAGGCCTAAGAATTACATACTCAGGGAATCCATTACATGCTTCATGTTCTATTCTAAAGAATTACCAAAACTGGAGAGGAGATTCTGGGAGCCAGTAATTTACACCCCAATCAGGTGAAACTGTGGCTGGCCTGTCAGCAGTCATGATCAGTGCTTGAGTGGGGGTGAGTCTTCCTCTACCAAGCTCTTAACTTGTGGAGTCCATACTGAATTTTTCCCATGAGAATTGAGTTAAATTGTAGGATACCCACTTATTATTCAAAGAAATCTGGAAAAGTGATTGGTGTAGAAAATCTCCACACTGTCAGAGTAGGGGAAGAATATTCATTTTATTCCACTTGAATTTTTATGAAGATGTCTCTCACACCCACATTTTATTTTCTATTCTTCATTTCCTTTTTTAAAATTTCAGTCTTCTAGGTCATTTATGAACAAAGGTAAGTTTTGTTTTGCTTCTCTGTTCTTTGCAGTCCATCTGACTGATATGTGCTGTATTAGTTGGTCAGCATCTGCATTCAATTTTGTCATAACTAATTCTTCTAAGATCATATTATGTGTATATTCACCTTTCATTTTTATACTGTTTCAGAATAATGAATCTAATAGATATGCTGACTCTTTTGTAGCTCATGCTTGTCCTCTAGAAACATTATATGGCCAGATTCCCTCGTTTTTATGTAGAAAAATCTAAGAAAACAAAATCTAGAGATTAACTTTCCATCCCCAATTATTAAGAAAGCACATAATTTATCCTTTTATATTTTTGTTGATTATTTTTGTAAACTTTCCAAAAAATAGAAAACAATATTTAGTAATAATCCCTAGTTAAGCTTGAGATTTGGGTAATAAGAACAGAAATATAATGAGACAAACTAAGCCAAATAGCTCATCTTTGCAGAATCTATATGTGTGGTGATTCGGTACCCTTTTCCAAGCTTTTTGAAGCCATAATTCTATAGTTCGTACCACTTCTAAAGAAAGGCTCAGAATTTACATGAAAGATTCTGTTTACCTATGCTAATTTATTTTAATTGAATATTAATGTGTTGTATGCATTATTCTCTTCTAATTACCTATTATTAAATTTCTTTATTAACCACAAGATCCCATTACAAAGGCTGAGGAAACTTCAAATGAAAGTCTCAGATGCGGTCAATAGTAACAGGCATGTACATAATTTATCCCTGTTGAGACATTTTTTAACATTAATTATATGTACCAGAAATTGTGTCTGCATTTGCCTACTTCTCCAGAGAAACACTACTAGCAGAGCAACGTGTGTATCTGTGTGTGTGTGTGTGTGTGTGTGTGTGTGTGTGTGTGTGCACTTGCATGTGTGTGAAAAGAAAGGTATTTCAAAGACTTGTCTCATATGATCATAAAGATTGGTGAATACCACACTGGTAGTGTGGACCTGCAAGCTGAAAATCCAGACAAGCTAGTGGTTCAGATAAGAACAAAAGCATGCTGCTAAAGCCTTTTCACTTTCTCCAGGGGGCTGATCTCTTCATTCTGTTTATTTGTCCACTACAAAGTTCGTTTTATGTAAAGTTCACTAACTTCAATGTTTCTCATCCAAATCATCCTCCAAGCTAACAAAATTAACCATGATAATGCTGGAAAGGAAAAATCTGTCTGCAGCTCAAAGACTGAAGTTTAAACATTGCTTCTATGCTACAGGATATGGCCTTAGTTAACTCACTGAACCACTTGGGTTCACTCAGCCCTTCTGTGTTACAAGATGTATAACATATTGAGAGGCTGTAAGAATGAAATAAAATGACACACTGACCATGGGATGTAAGATAGGAATTCAAAGATAACCAGAGCCATGAATTTTTCCTACCATGCATGCATAAAGAGAACATATAGATCAATTGCTGAAGAATAAGTGAAGAAAAGTCTAGAAAAAGAAAATACAGTTAGTTTGCTGTCCATAGAATTCCATTATATTCTCTAGACCAATTGATTTTACTTTATTGAGAAATGTAATTTCTAAGTGAAACTTAGTGCACTGCTCAGAAAATGTGACCTTTTTATTTTGAGGATTATAAATATATTTTATTAAATGTATTATACTTTTAGATATGCATAATGTTCATATTCAACACAGGCAGTTCCTACTTGTGTATCATGCATTTTGATTCCTCTTTTTCTCCAATTCCCTCTCTTCCCTTCAATCCCTCTTTCTATCCCTATTTACAAATCCCTGACTCCATTTTATCCTTTATTATCTTTTTTTCCTTTTTGGCTTCTTTTCTTTCCCCTTTGCCTTTCCTAGTTCCACTTTCTCTTGTAGGAATTTCTTCCCATTTTACAAAATCTATTGCATATTTTGGTCCTTAATTACTCTTTCAGTTTCTCACACCTGGGAAACAATGCAATATTTACATGTGTTAATTCAATTTATTTCACTCAAAAGTAGGATCTCAAATTGCATCTATTTACCTAGAAATATCTCAAGCTTATCTTTCTCCATGTCTGAGTAGTATTCCATTGTATTAAAAAAACATATTTTTTTACCTATTCCTTGGTTGATGAGCATTTGACTTGTTTCTAAGATCAAGTAATTGAAATCATACTGCTGTAAACATGGGCGTACATATATCGCTGTGGTACATTTTTTAATTTTTCTGGGAAGATACTCAGAGAGAGGAAAACCTGGACCAAATGGCACCTCTAATCCTATCTTTTCGAAGAATCTCCGCAGTGATTTCCATACTGGTTGCACCAGTCTACGCTACACTACAACCAACAGTGGTGAAAGCCACCTTTTTCCCACAGCTCCAACAGCATTTGTATTGGCTGATTCCTTGATGAGATCCATTTTTTTTTTTCTAGAGTGAGATGAAATCCCAGTGTTGTTTTAATTTGCATTGCTTGGATGACCAATGATGCTGAATAGACCTGATTTTTTTTCAATTCTTTTTATGTTCTAGATAGTCTATATCCAAATTCTTATATTAGAAATAGTGGTGTTTATTGACAGTGAATTGGATTAGTTCTCAAGTTCCAACAGTTTCTACTTTATGTGAATACCCACAAACCACCCAATGTCCCCTTGATTTTCCCTTTTTAAAAGCAGAAATCAAAAGTTCTTTTCTTTCCCAGGGTTATTATGAAGATTTGCAACATATTTCACTTAATTTATCAAAAAGCCTTGCATATAGAGTTTAATAAAAAACACCTTTTTTCTTTATTATAAAAAGTGTTTACAGGCCGTGCTTTGCATAGTGCTCTATGAAATAACATAAATAATTTCAAATGAAAGTGCCTCAAGGATATATAAAACAGTTGAAAATGATAGGCCAGTTGCTATGTTTATTTTCCAAGAGTTAACTCCAAACTGTGTGATAATAAAAAGCAACAAGAAAGAAAGAAAATCAGAAGATGGATACCAAATTTTTTAAATATGTGATAACTTTTGTTACTGAGTTTCTATATCTCATAGGAAATTTCATTTAGTTCTATAGATCCTCTTTACCAGCACCCTCTATTGAATTAAAAGTAAATTTTTGATCAAACTTCTTTTTGAAGTATACTAATAGATTAAAAAGGACCTAAATTCCAAAAATATGGAATCCTTAGAAGAAACATGCTAAAAAGTTACACAATCAAGTAAAAATTTGCTTAATATCATTTCATATAAACAATATGACTTTACCATTAAGCTTATTTAAATTGCAAGGGTATGGGCTGGGGAGATAGCTCAATAGAATAAGCACTTGCCTGGCAAGTGCAAGGTCCTGAGTTCAATCCCTGGTCCTGCCAAAAAAAAAAAAAAAAAAAAAAAAAAAAAAAAAAAAAAAAAAAAAAAAAAAAAAAAAAAAAAAAAAAAAAAAAAAAAAAAAAAAAAAAAAAAATTTTAAAAAAAAAAAAAAAAAAAAAAAAAAAAAAAAAAAAAAAAAAAAAAAAAAAAAAAAGTAAATTGCAAGGGTGTAGAATAATGTACATACATGTTTGTGGAAAGTAAGAGTAATTTTACATTAAGTCAAATGTGATCATGCTAAAGTATCGAAGTAAAAAAAAAAAAAACACACAGAGACAGTAATTTCAGCATGCAAAATTGAACTTAAATTCATAATTCAAAGAAGAAAATGATAAACAAATATATAAGTAATGTGTATAAACCTTTTCAAAAAGTTGAACTACACAGAGAACAAACACAGTGAAAATAAGCTTCTTATCTCTAGCAAACACATTTGTTAAGCTTTGAAACAAGATATAATTTATGTGTATCATTGCAACAATGAAAAAAGTGCAATTGTTACTTGAAAATGTCATTAAATTGCAAATAAATTATAGTTAACCCTTGAGCTGATAATTTTTCTCAGGGGTTTGCTTGGGAGAAGATTTGGATGTCTACACACACACACACACACACACACACATACACGGGCGCCCGCACGCGTGCGCACGCGAAGCGTAGAATTAAGATAAACAGTGTGGAGATAAAAATCACACTTAGCCAGTTTGGAGATAAAAATCACATTTATGGTTTGTGTCTAGGTGTCCGCCCAAAACCTCATGCAGTCATGGGACAGTTGCTGGAGTATGTGATTGACTGTTGTGGGTGTGGGTACTGCACCTGTCCTGGAGCAGGTAATTTACATTTCACTGTAAGGAGGGAAGAGAAGTTAGCTGCTTGAGCTGCTCCTACTCCTCCTTTCACTCTCTCACTCGTGCATTTTGCTGCTGCAGCCATGAAAGCTTGCTCTCAGTCATGTGCCACCCTGCCTTGGAGCCAGCTGAGTATGGACTGAAGCCCTCAGTGACTGGAAGCTACATACACCTTTCTTCCTTCATTTGAGTGTCAGATATTTGTCGCATCAGTGAGAGAAGAGTGACTGAGACACATACAGAGAGAGCAAAAAGAGGAAGAACATGAGATGCTGGTAAAGAGAAAGGAAGAGGAAAACGTAATTAAACTTGTTCAGACCAAATCCAAAGCTAACACTACACAAAAATAAACAAGTAGAAATGGGAGAAATCACTTTATGTACTTTAATATGATAAACTACAAAATGTCAAATGAGCAAACTTGGTGCTTTTAAGCATAAAACATAAAACTGTTCGTTGATTTTAAGAGGCCCGAAAACAAATTCTGTTTCCTTTATTTTTAGAGGTCCACATTTCTAGTACATATTGATTGAATTCACCCTGGGGAATTGGTGTGCATATGTCGCACCTTTTCATTCTTTATACATTGCCTTCTCCCACCTCCTTCCCCACCTCTCCCCATCTCTTATTCACTTCCCTTTTGCAAACATCACTTTAAAAATAGGTGTTAATTATCTGGAACTCTGGGTTAGTCCTGTCTTAGCTACTCTTCCTTTGTTGCTGAGACAAAATGCCCAAGACCTCAAGTTAAAGGAGAAAGGTTTTTTTTAACCCACAGTCAATGGAAGTTTCAGTCTATAACTGGCTGGCTCCAAGGGGCAGGTGACAGACGAACCACAGTGCTTCCACACAGTATCAAAAGACAGCAGAAGCAACAGGGGCAGACAAGCTTTTTTCTGTCTCTTGTGTCCATATTATGTCCAGTTTAGGGGGACAAGGGCAGTGAGGATGCAAACAGTAAGCTGGTCCCGCAGGCACCCACCATTAATCTAGCACCTTTAGTCACAGCATTGTACTATGAGTCAACCACATGCTATGAACTTAGCCATCTCTGAAAATGTCCCATCTAACATTGCGCAAGGCTTTGGGGGAGCATGCAGACACCAGCATAATCATCCCGATTCCAAGTCATGGCAGGCTTCTATTTGTGCAAAATAATTGTTAAAAAAATGAAAAGTTTGTATTTTTCATTACCTCTTTCACTTGCATCATACAACAACCTGGTTGTTTATTTCTTAATGATAAAGTTACTGAGTCATGCTGATGATCCCAACTGAAAAGAAGAACCCCTACATCCTTCTTGTCAATGAAAGGCAACTGCAGAGCATTAAATATGCTATACTCCTTTGTGATGAAATCACTGTGCAGAACCTAAACATATGTAATAAATACAGAAATTAAAATAATAAATACAAAGCAAAAACAGCCTAAGTTCTTCCATTTGAATATAAGAAAAGAGATGCTAGAGCTCTTGTTTGTTTAAATCATTTATTTAAAAAAAAATATATGAGGGCTGGCGAGATGGTTCAGCGATCTAAAGCACCTGCTTAGGAAAGCTTAGGCAACTGCAGGGACCATGGTTCAATCCCCAGCACCACATGCTGTGCCAGCACCTTCCCCAGGGCAGGCTGAGCCGGCCATAATACAAAAAAAAAAAAAAAAAAAAATATATATATATATATATATATATATATATATATATATATATATATATATATATGAAACTTTAAAGTAATTTCTCCCGCCTTTCAAGTGTCTCCAAAGCTGTACAAAGGCTAAAAGGGACTAATTCTGCCTGTATGACCTAGGACTATCTCTGTGGAGGACCCAGGTCCCATCTTGGTGAGATGTAAGCAGTGAGCAGATAGCGTCCCTTCTCAGAGTTCCTGTGGCAGAAAAACAGCCCAAATTCTAGAGACCTGCTGGGAAAGGGACAGCTGCAGGTGTACACAGAACCAGAGAATTTATCATCCCTCTGGGTGAAGATAATTAGCAAACAGAGATGGTCACCCAATTACCTAGTAAAGTGGATGTGAATTATGAGGGACAAATTATGTTGTTAAATTTTCTTACTTGAGGACTAATTACTGTTTATCTTGAAAACATGTGCAATAGTGTGTACCTGATTGACAGCACGAGAGGGTGAAATGCCTGTTGAGTAAATCTCTTAGGCAATTGCCTGTGATGTTCAGCACGTTTTCGTGTAAATCTTAGACAAAAATAGCAGTGGGTTTTTCCTCTTGCTCTCTCTTTCTGTTACCTTTTAAGATAAATTGCCTGGGGTGACAAATTGTTTTCTAATTATATTTTTCAAAAATGCCTATGATTTACAGTAGAGAATAAACAAGATATCTAGCCTACATAGGTGAATTTTGGAGGAAAAAACTTCTATATATAAATTGTAAAGAAAAATTGAATTTTGAAATCATATATACTGTCTTACTAACACTGGAGCACTTCAGTAAACTGTTTTTCTAGTAAAATAAAGATTAAAAACCTCTCAGTTTTCTTTTTGGCTAGCTCAGGCTACCTCAATGGTGGGTGTGGGGATTGAACCACCATCCCCTCCTATGCCTGAGTAGGACTGCCTATGAAGGTGCTTAAACCACTGAGCTAACCTAAAAGCCCCCACCCTGTCATTTCTTAATTAGCTTTGAATTGCCTTTGCAAAAATAGGACTCCTAAATATAGATAAAAGTAAGCAAATAAAAGTCTTTATTTGAAATAATATGCATATTTTTCTTATTCTAATTATACACAGTAACATTTTATTATTAAATTATGTCATAAAATCCACTAAGTGGCAATGAGGTAATTCTTCACTATGAAAGTCTATGATTCTACTATATATAAAATTGACAGCTCTTAACATTTCTCATTATCTCATAACTAGAATAGCATGTTTTATTCTTAAGGAATTACACAAGACATGAAAATACAAGGGATAGAACACATTTGATCCTGGGAAAAGCACTGAATGAATGGTGCAGGTGGGAAGGGAAAGCTAGTAGGTGAGATCTGTGTGAACATAGAGAGGACAGTGTGGTTGGCTTGCTGGGCCAACCTGATGGCACAGGCTTGTAGCCCCAGAATTTGGAGAACTGAAGCAGGAGAACTGGTGGGAGTTCAAGCCCAGCTTGAACTATCTCAAAGTGAACAAAAAAGTTGCTGGCAGTGGTTTCTTCCAGTAAACTATAGTTTCTCAATCAAGTTGATCAATTAATAAATTATGGTGTAGAGATATTGAGAAGAGACAGAACTGATACCAAAGCCATCACTTTCCCACATCTCAACATTGTGATAAGTGAAGACAGCCCTTTGCCTCTATGTTTGGATTCAGAAGTAAGAAATCAGAAAATAAACAAGCTTACTATACGGGGCCACACTGAGGAAGCAAGAAATAAAACATAAAGAGAAACACCAGGACTAAATCCCTATTCTTGAAGATGATCAACGTTACTTCTTTGTTCCTTGTTTGCCAGTCTACAGCTGAGATTATTTCTCGAGACTTTGCCACAGAGGCTCATGAATATTAAAGAGATAACAGAGAAGGAGGTAGGGGAGAATTATTTATAGCTCCAATATGAAGCACTGCCTTTGAGATATCGTTTCTGTTGGAAAATATCTACTTTTATCTTTAAATTTATGTCATTTGGAAGTTGACATTCAGATTTTCTTGATAAAGGTGAATTGTATTTCATTTTGACAGTTGTAACATTAATTTTTCAAGGAATGTTTTTCAACTATTGATCATGTTTCAATGGAAGAGAAATCAAGTTTCCTATGTATATTCCTGCATTGTTATAGACATTATGCTTTCCGTTTTGCATTTCTAGTTGCTTAGAGCAGTTTTTGTTGAAATCTTTGAAGACCTAACAGATTTTTATCCTTTTAAAGTTTTTCATTTCTTATCATGTCACATCAAACATGCTACAAAACTTTAATAAAAGATGAGTATATCATTTTAAGTCTTCTCTTTCACTGTGAAAATATAATAAATACTTTAGAGCAAAGCATCAACTAATACAATATTTTGAGTGTCTAGATGAAATATCAGAAGAGAGGGCTCCGCAGTGCTGAAGAAAAGCACAATAAAACTGCATCAGGAAAGCTTCGTTCATCCTCTGATACACCAACTCATCAAGAAACTTAACTTTTCTGGGTTCATTTTCTTTTTGACAGAAATAAATACTACTTTTTAAAAAAAATTTACAGAGAATAAAACTTCAAAAACATTTTAAAATACAGTTGTTTTTTAGGGCCAGCAGTATAACTCAGTGGACTAAGCACTTGTGTAGGGAAGCACAGGTGCTGGGGTTCAGTTCCTGGCCCCGCCTGCCATGCTAGCACTGCTTTCGAACACGCTGAGCCCGTGATGGAGTCTGGGCACGTTGGTGCCTGTAATCCCAACACTGGGGAGGCAGGAAACATGAGGATCACTATGAGTCTGAACTGCATAGTGAGGCCCTGTCTAAGAAAACAAAAAAATTTTACAAAAAGAGGATAGGAAATTAATAGTGGTTGTTACATTTCATATTGTTATCTATCAAGTATTGGCTCAGATTACCAGATATAACATTCAAAATTAGTCAAAAGTGTTGAAATATTAAGAATTAACTTCTGCTCCCTTCAATAGAAATTAGTAGTACAATATCTTAGCTAATATATATATATATATATATATATATATATATATATATATATATATATGGCCTTTGTTTTCTCTTTCCCTTATTCCAGTTTTTCTTTACTTTTGAGCAATTTCTTTCAATTTCACAATATTTATTATACTTTACAAACTTTGTTTACTCTTTCAGGTTTTTGCACTAGTGAAACAATATGATGTTTGTACCTGTGGGTCTAACTTATTTCACTGTATGAGGTTGGTCTCTAGTTGCATCTATTTGCTTACAGAAACCAAAAGTTTATCTTTCTTTATAGCAAGTATATAAAAATACCACATCTTTTTTGTTCATTTTTAGATTGATGGGCATTTTGATTGTTGCTAAGCTTTAGATATAACAAATTGTACTGTTGTAAATAGGTATGCACATATATCGTTGTGACGTGATGTTTTCAATTCTCCTGGAAAAATACTCAGAAGGGGAATAGCTGTGTTGAATGGAACCTCTAGTTCTAGGTTTTTGAGGCATCTCCATACTTGTTGAACCAGTCTGGACTCCCACCAACTTAAAGAAGGCTTCCTTTCTCCACACAGCCTCACCAGCATTTGTTATTCATTGACTTCTTGATGATAGCCATTCTTTCTGAGGTGAGATGGAATCAGTGTTATTTTGTTTTGTGTTTCTCAAATGACCAATGCCATTGACGTTTTTCATATATTTGTTTACCATTTATATTTCTTCTTCTAACAAGTATATATTCATCCTAGATACTCATTTTGGGATTGAGTCTTTGAATTTTGATGGCCTGATTTAAAAAAAATATATATATATATATATTCTAGATAGAGGTTATTTGGCTGAGGGAAAGTTGGCTAAAATTCATGAGTTACCTTCATACTATATTGGTGATGTTTATTGACATACAAAAGCTCTTTAATAAGATGAGATCCTAGGTGTTGATTCTTTCAAGTGTTTCCCATGCAGTTTGGATTTTGTGTTGGTTCTCTGCCTACTCCT
>PVJA010028054.1:0-27934 GCA_004027025.1 Myocastor coypus
TTTTTTTTTTTTTTTTTTTTTTTTTTTTTTTTTTTTTTTTTTTTTTTTTTTTTGTCTTTTTGAGACAGGGTCTCGCTATGCAGTTGAGGCTGGCCTTGAGCTCACTTTTGTAGCCCAGGCTGGTCTCGAACTCGCACCAATCCTCCTGCCTCAGCCTCCCGAGTGCTGGGATTACAGGCGTGAGCCACCACGCCCGGCACAGATCTATTTTATTCTATAAATATCCTTTTAGAATATTTACTGTACAGTTTATGAGTTTATGATTTCCTCTCTCTCACTGTCTCCTGCACAAATTTTTAGGAAGTTAGGAGTTTTGGGAGGAATTTTGTTGCTTTTCATGTTTTTGCTTGTTTGTTTTTAGCTATTGTTTTTGTGTTTTAGGCTGTAGTTTGCAAATGATCACCCAGACAATGAACGTATTAGCGTAAGAGAAAACTCAGCAATAAACTAGTTGCTGGCTTCGACCTCTCTACATTGTCTCTTGTAGCAAATTCAGTGATTACACTGATATCAAATATCAGCTGGATATTGACAAACTCTAGAAACCACTCCTATTTAGCCCTAATCCTCACTAAGCCTGACAGTGCAGCCTATTTCCCCATCCACAGTCTTTCATAACTAATTGTAGAGATGACATACTGCAATACCTCCCATCATTGTGTTTGACAACATGAATGTACCATTTTAGAGCTCTGGAGATCAAAAGTTCAAAAGCGTTTTTCTGAGCTAACATCAAAGTGCCCATAGGATTGCATTCCTTCAGGAGTCTTCAGGAAGAATTCCATTTCCTTGTCTTTTTTAGTTTCTAGAGGACATCTGTGTTCCATGGCTTGTGGTCCTTTCTTTATCATCAAAGCTGCCAGCATAGCACCTTCCATTATCTCTGGCTCTCTTCCATCTTCTAAGAATTTTATTTTTGGTATGAGGGATCGAGTTCAGAATCTTGTGCTTGCCTGACATGCTTTTATGCTGCTGAGCTATCTGTCTCGAACCTTCTAAGGATTTTTTTTTTTTTTTAAATTATACTGGGTTCACTCAGATAACCCAGAGTAGCTTTATTTAAAACTTCTTAATTTAAGCACACTTGAAAAATCCCTTTTGCATGCATTATTCATTGCATACATAAGTGTAGCATGTGGGCATTAAGATGGGGAGCCATTATCCCATAAAAAAGTGCCAGGTATAGATTGTGGATAAAGTGTTTTATTTTTATTCTTCCAGGATCATAGTCATGGAATATTTAGCCCAAGTAATGACTTAAGTAAATGTGGGTCATGAGTATTAAAATCACATAGGTAAGATCATGGATAGTCCATAGGAAAGACAGTAGGAACCCACATATCCTGACAATGAGTCAAGGTAGATAATGGATAATCCTTATGTATTTAAGCAGCATAACCAGGTGCTCTTGGCTAAGTAAAGTGAAAGGGAAGAAAATTGTATGTAAAAATTTTCTAAATAAGTTTTAATTTAATCATATAAGCGACCTACTGATATAATATAAAAATAAGATTCTTTGTACTTAGCCATATCCTGTCACACACAACATCATTTTTGTCCTGTTCTGTTGGCTCCCCAAAAGTCCAGTCCTGGTACATGCAGACAGGATTACAGAAGCCTACATCAACAGGTAGGGAACACTGGGCCCATTTTGAGCCTGGCTTCACAATATTTTTATGCGATTGTTACAGCTTCATGGCACAAGTGCCTACCTGGCAAGCACAAGGTCCTGAGTTTGATTCCTAACACACACACACACACACACACACACACACACACACACACACACACACAAACACACACACACACACACACACAGATTATGTAACTTTGAAAAGTATTGTTTATTGTTTTAAAATGTGATGCTAAAATGAAAACCTTCCTAACTATTAATATTTTGGTTTTGTTAGCAGAAAAATAAAAATGAACTGATGATAAAGACATTTACCATCATCAAATGCCTAACATGTTCTGGACACCATGCTAAGCAATTTATATAAGTTATTTTTATGTCTAAAACATGAAAGATAAATTTCAAAAAATTATAGGCAAAGAAACAGACATAGGGAAGGTTAAAGATTTTAGTAAATTCACTCAGCAGTGGCACATATATCAAGGCTTTGAATATACTTTGACCCACTGTTAGGGTATGTGGGTTCCTATCCCTCTTTCCTATGAACTACACATAATCTTACCTGTATGATTTTATTGTTAATGACCTAAGTTTATTCATAGTCATTACTTAGACTAAAGATTCTCTAACTGTGATCCTAGGAGAATAAAAATAAATCACTTTATTCACAGTCTATAGATAGCACTTTTGTGTAATTAGAAGCATGATAACTCAATTTCTAAACTTCTTCCAAAGACAATTATATCATATAATTAAATCCTTATATATTTAAACAGCATAACCATTTTTTTCACTGTATAAAGTGAAAGAAAAGAAAGCTGTATGTAAAATTTTTCTGAATAAATTCTAATATAGTTATATAAGCTACCTCCTGAGACAATATAAAAATAAGATTCTTTGTACTTAGACATGTCCTCAGCTTACCAAGCACTTGAGAAACCCATTGTGTGACACACCAAAGCTATATGCATAGCAACTGATACTCTTTTTGCCACTTCTCAATTTTCCATTTCTCTTGTTTCTGTATAGGTTCTTTTCAGTGAAAAATACTGACCCTACTCTTCTCAATTGTCTTGAATAGTTCATTATCAGAATATTCCTAGAGAGTCATTTTAATGGCTGTTTTGTATTCCTGAGCACAACTGCACCTCTAAAGAAGCTCTGGGTGGTTCTGGAAGATGCATTTCAAGGAATCCTGGAGGATCTATTAGAGGAGAATGTTCTTGGACTTCATTAGTTCTAGTTTTTTTTTTTTTTTTTTTTTTCCTGATCCATTAGCTTCAGACATAAGTATTTGTTCTTATACTCATTTGTTCACTCCCTGAAGAAATGCAGAATGTGGGGTTTGGGGTGATAGCTCAGAGGCACGAGTGCTGCCTGGTAAGTGCAAGGTCCTGAGTTCAATCCCTGGTTCCGAAAACAAGAAAATACAGAATGAAGCCTTGTTGCATGTGAAGAACCAACAGAAATTAGTGCAAGGTCAGGGCTTTCACAGCTGTCTAAGTGTAACTGATTTTTCTCTGAGGTCTGTTAGAAGGATGGATGCTGTCAGGCGTTCATTCTCTGTGTCTGAGGTGACACTAGACCATAGACTTCTTTCCAAACAAGTTTCAGAATTCTTCCTAACATGATACTCAGAATAGCTATTACTACAAAAAGATTTGAAGAGGAAAGGTGTGAACTGATAGTATGATGATCCCACAAGCCTTATAACAGAAAGCATGGCCCTCTCTTGCAGAGGCCTTCCAGATCCATGAAGATCATAGTTTCTGCTCTTGGAGAGTGAACTCACTGGAAGCCTCAGAAATCTGAGTTACAAAAACTCACATGGGTTAAGATGTGCCAAGATCGTGAGTCAACTGCTCATAATGAATGCATTTTTAAAGTATTAAAACATATATAAGTGAAAAAAATATTTACCTGGAGGAAAAATCTGGTCTGTGTAGAGGGAAGATAGGAGGGGGGGAACAAAAAAGACCAAGATATTAAAAAAAAAAAAAAAAAAAAGGCCATCCAGATAGCTCAGCAGATTGAAGTGCCTGCTTAGGAAAATGAAGGCCTGGGGATTCGGTCCCTGGTGTGCTGTGCTGGCCCTGCCCCTGGGGTGCACTGAGACGGAATGAGATAGTGAGGTGGTGTGCTCCTGTAATCCCAGCACTTGGGAGGCTGAAAAACAGTGAGGATCACTACTGAATCTGATCTGTGTAGTGAGACCCTGTAGACTATGTACTAAATACACTAAATTAAAAATAAATAATAAACAAATAAATAAATAAATAAATATAAAAATAAAAGAAAGATCCAGGTGTATGTAGGTATACAAATGTATATGTACCAATTACATATATATATATGTATATATATATATATATATATATATATATATGTATTTAGTGATATTCATGTATATGTATTAATTTCCAAGGTGACTGTATTTATTGTGTATTGTAAACCTATTAACAACATTCTAAGAAAGAATATGAGTGGGGACAACAATGGAAATGGTTCTAATCTCTTTTTTTCTCAAATTCGAAAGGGCAGATAAGAGGATTAATAATGAGTGGAGTGCCTTGAATGTGCCACCACTGTGCTAGATGTTTAGTATACTACATTACTTAGTCATCTCAGTGACTTATGAGATGAGCATTACTATCTGTCAAGCAGGTTAGGTAGCTGGTTGCTATCATGCATTTGGCCAATGGTAGGAGTTGGATTTCAGCCCCAGCCTTAGGTAATTCTCAAAGCTCACGTCTTTGCAGTACATCAGTCAAGTAAAATTTCTAGTTTTAGAATGTGAGAAGCCCAATCTAGGTTGGAAAAAACCATGAAAATATACACAAGTGTATTTGTTCACGATCCAAACTTCTACTGTTCCTGCTTTTCCAGTTTCATCCTTGACATAAAAGCAGACATTGAAGACATAGCCCAGATTCATTGGTTGCTTTCCAGAACAAATTTATAATACAAGTCATTTCATCTCAAAATTTCTATGATTTACTGAAATTCTAGTCCCTAACTCAAACGGAGCTTCATTTAAATTTCTCATATACTTTAGAGCTTAATGGAGAAACACCTAATGGCATTAAATGAGGTTGAATGCTTAATACCTTGATTGCTGTGAAACCTTACATAAATAGTTGATATGCTTAAAAAAGCAAGTTAAGTCCACCTTTTCTTCCTTGTCACGAGGATCCCCATGTGAAACCAGGGAGGAGGAAGTTTGCGCAGTTCCCTAAGAGAAAGGAAAGAAAAAGCAGTAGTGTTATTTTACTCACTGACCCACTCATTTATTCACGTAGCAGATACTTAAGAGGCTGCATTTTGTTGCAGCCCCGTACTATTTTTGCACGTTATTTAATTTGGACAGGAAGGCCATTGGAAAGGTATGTTACCTCCATCTGATATAGAAAAACTCAGAGGAACTGAAATGATAAAAGATGATTCTGGAGCAGAAAAAGCATTGCACTATGAGTCAAGAGACTGAATTCTAGAGTTCTAGATCTATCTCTGTTACTACCATTGTGAGCCCCAGGAAGAGCTTTACATTCTCTGCGATGAATTTCTACTTTTAAAGAAAGCAGATCTTAAGTATGTAACCATGAGAACAGCATAAGTCCCCTTCCACTTACTGAGTTGGGAAGTTTTCTTTTGATTTTTGTTACATCTCATTCACATTCTCACATTCTGTTCATTTTCATTGAGAAAGTGACATATTCTTTTCTTTTTCTATTTCATTTTAGTGTTGTTCTTGTTATTGAATTAATATAACCTGAATTTTTAACATAGAGGTAGAATTTCTTCTTAGTAGTCCCCCCCCCCCCCTCATGGTACCAGGGACCAAGCTCTGGACCTTATGCTTGCTAGGCAGGCTCTTATGCCACTGAGCTATATTCCCGGCCCTAGAGGTAGGACATGTGAGTCAGAAATTACTCATTAACTTTAAGCCAAGATGCAAATACAATGTAGAAAGGAACATGCCTCCTATTTAGCTTTAGGGACTCCTATAACATAGTGTTGTTATAGCTGCTACTGCTAAATTAGCAAGCATATACCTGATTGGAATTCTGAATTCATCTAGTTTAGAAAACAATTCTTTTTCTTATAAAAGTCAGTGAATTGTCTTTAGGAAGCAAAAGGAGAACCACCAGTTGTGTTTCACAGATTAGAATTGAGAATGGGCTCTATCCAACTGCTTGACTGTCTGCCTGTCTGTCTGTCTGTCTGTCTATCATCTATCTATACATCTCTAGTTTTCAATTATATATCATCCATCTTAACATCTACTTACTGATCATATTATTGAGATATAATTCAATATCATAAGATTCATATTTCAGAAGTTTACAGTTGAGTAATTTTTAGTATATTCATAGAATTGTGCAGCCATCACATATCTAATTTTAGTGCATTTTAATTAGCTCAAAAATGAACACTACATGCATTAGCAGCCATTCTCAGTATCTTCTTTCCCTGTCTCTTTGCAGCCACTGTCTTTAAGTTCTGCTGCACATTTGCCTATTATGGAACCTTCTTGCAAATGAAATCATGTATTATGTGATGTATTTTAGAACCGGCTTAGATCACTTAAACTAATATATTTATCAAGGTTAATCATGTGATGACAAGTCTCAATAATTCATTTTTTGATTGCTAAATAAAATTTCACTGTGTATGTTACAGTTTGGGTGTAGATGTTTCCCTAAAACGTCATGTGTGCATGGGTGCACTTTTTCTGAAATGGCTGGATCTTTAGTATGTGATACTAGAATTTCTTCATGGTATTTGGTGACTATCTACTTATCTAATCTATTGTCTATCTTCTGGGACTGGAACTATGGGGTCATGAAGTTCCAAACCTGACTTTAAAAAAACTACTCTTTTCCAAAGTGACTGCACCATTTTACACTTCTGCCAGTAGAGTACGAGGACCTTGGTTTCTTCATTTCATCACAAATACCTAATTTTCACCATCTTCATAAATAAGAATTGGCTTTGATTTGCATTACTCCAATGGCTAATAAAGCTGCCTATCTTCTGATGTGTCTCATGACAGTTTCAGATTTTCTTCGCGGAAATATCTGATCAACTTATTCTTTTGCCTACTATATATTTTATCTTTTTATTTTTGAGTTAAGTATATTCTATATTCTAGCTTCAAATTGCTTATCACATATATAATGCTGAAATAGAACATTTATTTTGGTAATATCGCTATATTCCATAAATTAATAAACTATCATTTTTATTAAACATTAGATATAAGGTCTTGGGTATTATATCCATTTTATGACTAATTCATGAATTAAAAATAAAACAGAGAGTTGGTAGTAACTCTTAACCTAGTTCATACTGTGCATCAGTGGTGGCGAACGTTTTAGAGCTTTCCCTGATACACCAAGCCTGCTGCAGTGTGTCCGTCATGTGTTCATCACTGCTGCTGCCCTATCATAATGTTTTCATCACATAAACTGTTTGTTGCTATACCCCCAGTTTTATCTTTTTCATTATCTAGCATGAGATTTTGCTAAAATGCATAACTAAATACGCTTTTGTATAAAAATTATTCTATCACCTTGAAGGAGGGAAAGTCCAGTGCTGATTTGTAATCTAGACCCATATACTAAAATATTCATAAAATTGGTCACATAAAATAAGTGTGACTGTAGGCATGTCAAATTATCATAAGCAGAATCAAAAGCCAAATGTTGAAGTAAGAGAAATAAAAACATACAATTCACATCAGAGATGGAGGTAAACTACTTATGATATACAGAGCTTCTGGAAATAGATATTTTAAACAACCCTAAAAAATCTCAAATAGGAAAAGACAATAGCATTCAAAGGTGACATTTACAGGAAAACCAAGCAACATGTCTACATATGAACATGCGCTCACCTTTGCTCAGTCGTAGTAGGAATGCAAATAAAGCTGAACCGATACCATTTTCTGCATTTGTTAAATTGATATAGGTTAGAGAATGTGCTAACACAGTGCGCATATTGTCATAGATGTCCTGGAAGGCAATTTGTCCAAACAAATCTAAATAACAAATATAATTCTTTGACCCAGGGATTGTATAGTAATGTATATTTCTCATATATTTTGCAATCACTCAAGAGACAAGTGAAATTGTCTTTTTGATTTATTATTATTATTATTATTTATGTCTGTAGTACAGGCTCTACAGGGTCTCATTACACAGATTGGACTTGTAGTGATCTGCCTGTTTTCTGCCTCCCTAGTGCTGGGATTACAGGTGTGCGCCACCATGCCCAGTCCAATCACCCTCTCAGCATGCCCTGGGGATGGGACCAGCACAGCACATCAGGAATCGAACTCCAGTCCCTATTTCTGTGTAGGTAGGCACTTCAGTCCATTGAGCTATTTGGCCAGCCCAAAGCGAAATTATCTATTGTAGAATATTCATAAAAACAGGGCCAGGGAGATAGCTCAGGGGCACAAATGCCTGCCTGGCAAGTGCAAGGTCCTGAGTTCAATCCCTGGTTCCCCCAAAAAAGCAAAAAACAATATTCATAAAGAGTACTGGTAATAATCTTATATAACGCTGGTTAAATAGAACATAATATTATTATACAATGTATGTTATTATAAAAAGTATAATACTATAATTAACATCATAATATTATTTATTATTATGCAATACAATATTATTACAGTTTTGAAAAAAATATTTATGCCACCTGAATTATGAATATTACTGTAAGTTGCAGAATTCTATGCATTATGAATATTTATATTGAGTGTATTTTGTATAAAAGAGGGAAATATGAATATATTTGTATTTCTTATTTATGTATAAATAAATTTTGAAAGTATATATAATAAACTATAGAGGTGGTAAATTGGGTGAATGGTGGCTAAGATGGGAGGAAGATTTTTCATCATTGTGCATTAACATTATCAAAAATTATATATATATATTCCAAACTTTTCTTGATTCCTAAAGTAAGTTTACTACAAGATACAATTCTTTAGCTGTAAATGCTGGAGGAGTTGTGAGGAAAAAGGAACCCTTCTTCACTGTTGGTAGGGGTGTAAACTTGCACAAACACCATGGAAATCAGTGTGGAGATTCCTCAATAAACTAGCATTGGAGGTCCCATTCAATCTAGCTATTTCTCTCCATGGCATTTTCCCAGAAGAACTGAAAACATCATACCACAGAGATTTATGTGCACCCATGTTTCTAGCAGTATAATTTGTCATAGCTAAATCCTGGAAATAACCCAAATGCCCATTGCCTGAGGAATGGATAAAAATGATGCGGCATTTTTACACAATGAAGTATTATTCAGCTATAAAAAGGTTTTATTTGAGGCTTTTACAGGTAAATGGATGCAACAAAAGACTATACTCTCGAATGAAATAAATCAGACCGGCATGTGTAAACATCGTATTGCCTCATTAGTGTGAGAACCTGAAAGAATAAATAGAATATGAAGGATAAAATTGATACTATGAAAAGGGAGTGAACCTGTTCAAAAGGAAGGAATTACTGAGATGAGGGCAGGAGAGGGAGTGGGGAAAGAGATATATCTATGTATGTAAGCAGGATGGTTTGAATGGTTGTACTGTGGATTCCTGCTAGTATGTGTAAAGGAGCAGTTATGTTTTTTTTCTGTCTCCTTTTTTCAATGTTTTTCCTTTTTCTTTCTTAATTTCTTACAACTTTTATTTCTTCTCTCAATTTTGCATGCATATTATCTGGTAATCTGAACAACTTCAGTGAAGACAACACTATGCACAACAAATACTGTCAAATTCATGTTAATTTTCTTTGTATGATTTTTAGGGAAGGGCCTGCAAGGTGTTCAGGGTTTCATTACTAGATAAGATGCATAGTGATCTGCCTGTTTACAGCTCCCAAGGGCTAGGATTACAGGTACACACCACCATACTCAGTCTCAGTTGCCCTCTTGGCATGGCCTGGGGTTGAGACTGGCATGGCAGGCCCTGGGGATCAACCCCTGAGCCCTCGAGCTTGCTCACAGGTGCTTCAATCCGCTGAACTCTTTAGCTGGACCAAATTCATATTAATTTTTTTAGTGAAATTCCGTATCATTTGTGATTTTTTTTTTTTGGTTTTAGTGCTATGTTTACTCTCTTTAAAAAAATAAAAAAAAATATTTAGTTGAGTCTTCTAGATTCCAAGGAATTAAGTGAGACAAAAGTAATACCATAGATATATAATAATTTCAATGTGAAATGACTACGGAAAAACCTATGGAAAATAGTACTGTGCATTTTCTTTTATAGGACTGTTTCTTGAATTTAGCAGTCAGGATGTCTGAGTAAAAAATCCAAAGACTTAAAAAATTCAGTGTACTCCATGGACAGTGACTCATTATGACAGAAAACACATCCGAGAGAGGTCAAGGTAATGTACCTTGTACAGTATTGGTGACATCTGAGGGCCACAAGCACATCTTACATTTAAAAGTTTACAAGGAATTCAAATTAGAGCTTTGTCCTCAGCCATCAGGTATAAGCGTGCCCTTTGTTCTCCTTCCAATGTTGCATATAAAATCCACACACCATATAAGAAAGGAGCATTCAAAACAATCCTAGAAACAACAAAATTGCTTCTTTTTATAACAGAACATACCCAAGGCAAAACAGAAACAGAAAATCAGCTTTTGTTACCTTCCAAAGCCTACTGACCAATTTTGGAATGACGCAGTCATAAAAAACACTTCCTGTTGCTGTCTTTGTCTTGTTTAGAAATTTGTCCAGTAGGATCTCTTTGATACAAGTCCACTATCAAACAGATGGTTTCAAACTGTTCTTTTGTTCTTGAAACTGGCAATTATTTTGTCCCTGTCTGGTTGAGGCTTGGACAAGAATGATCTTTTTTTTTTTCAGAACTATCAAGCACAACATAAATGAACAGAGGAATCACTGACTGGCAGCAGACCCAAGTGTGGCAATATCAATTGCACACATTTCCATGTTGTCCTATAAAGCAGCATTTCTCTTTATCAGCTAGTGATTTATAAGTGGTGACAGCACCCCTACCCAAACTGCTTGGTTTGTAATGACATATTTGATGGTGTTTTCAACTTGTAATATTCACTGCTGGGATTAAAGTATCGTGCTTAGGTTTCAAGTAAACTGCTGAATTAAAATTTAAAGAAGGATTCCAAGAACTTCAGTAGCAAAGCATTACATCAGAAGCAAAGTAAAAAAATTAAAAAAAAATTAGTGGACTATGATCCCCTTATGCCAAATAAATAAGAGTGGATGAAATCCTGCCTGTTTATTATAGCTCTTGCATTCTGACAACCTTGTGTAAATATTGATCTAAAAATTATATTTCATGTACTGCATTTCATATTTACTCATTCATACTTTTAATTGCAACCCCAAAACTTAGGCTTGAGTTCCAGTTCTGCTACTCAGAGGCTACTTGAATTTTCTAAGCCTTAGTTTCTTTGATTATAAAATGAAGATAATATCACTTAGCTCAAATGGTTGATGTGGAGCTTAACTGAAAAATGTATGAGAAACCACAGCAGGGAGTACATGGGAGATGCTGATAAATCCCACTTGCAATTCTTCTGTCATTTCTGTGTCATGCTCTGCAGGGACATTTACACACATGCTACGGGAAGCCAAAGGACTTGTCAGAAAAGGAGAGGAGGCGGCAGAGGAGCAGGAGGAACAGGAGCTAGGAGGAGGACAAAGTATGCGTGCTGAAAGGGAGTGAGAATCTCTCCTGCAGCTCCTGCTTTTTCCACAGTCCAAATCTAACGTATTGAAAGGGTAGGCAGGGAGCAGGAAAGCCTTCGGTCAGCCTGGCTCTCGAAGGCCTACTGATGTAGCTGTGCAACACTGAGAAGAGACGGAGCTCCCAACCCTCAGTTATATAGTTCTTTAATTCTTTCTTTTCATTCAATAATCTGTGGATATGTGCAAAATATTTTAATTTCTCAGTCTCGAAAAGAAGCACTGCCATATAAGGACAAATACATTTCACTTCTGAACCCTGATGTTATGCATCCACAGTACTTGTGGCAGAATCAAGCTTTGGAATCAAAAAAGGGGAGACCTGAATCTTATTCCTTCTATATTAGCTGTGGGACTACAGACCAGAACCGGGGACAGTGTCACAGTCTATGAAATGGGCTGTAGGCACCATAGGACTGTAAGGTTTAACTGAGATTTAATCCAGCAGTTAAATTTTCATTTCACTGACTTTAACACAAACTTATCCAAGGAAGAGAGAAGTTACTACTCCCCCCCCCTTTTTTTTTTCTTTTTGAGACAGGGTCTTGTAATGCAGTTCAGGTTGACGTTGAGCTCACTTTGTAGCCCAGGCTGGTCTCAAACTTGCAACAATCCTCCTGCTTCAGCCTCCTGAGTTCTGGGACTAGAGGCATGCACTACCATGCCCAGCTGAGAGAGGTTATGGTGCTCTTATAGTAGTCTGGACATTAGTGAAAACTTCCAGTTGCTGGTTGTTTGTTCACGGTGCTTCAGCTATGAATTGATGCAAGAAAGTCATTTGGTGAATGCCATATGACAGATATGAAGAGAGGGAGAAAGGTTTTCAAAATAAAAATTAAGGGTACAGAAGAAATCATCCATGTTGTAACTATTGATAGGTTAAATACAACAAAAGAACATTTATCACTGACTTATCTAAATAGACACATTCAGTTCCAGACCACCCCAAGGTCAAGTTCAGAAAGTCAGCAGTGGGAGGCTGAGGTTGGAAGCTCCATGTGAGCATCAAGAATAGATCAAGAGCACTCACCTTTCTGAAAGCGGGGAGTGAAAGCACAAGAGGCCTTTGTTAATGAGACAGGAAAATCATAGCCTGAAAATGCTGACAATGACATTTCAAAAGGCTCAATCCCTTAGTAATAGGCAAGAGCATGTGAAGAAACGGGGGGGGGGGGATTCCCTGAAATTTTAAAAAGAAGAAAATGATCAAATATCTGTTACATTCAAGAACTTTACCATGCAAGGTTACTTGGGTTCACAGCTCCTGAATGGGGTTACCTGTGTGAAGGGAATGGGAGGCTCCTCCTGCACGGTGCTGGCTGCTAATTTGTGACTCTAATACCTTGATTGATGGCCTGGTGCAGCCCCTTTAGGCAGTCGGCAGCATCCAAAGCCAAGGTCAGTTATATAATGCCCAAGGGCATGAAACCTGTCATACTCTCAGAGAAGTGTCCCTGAGAGTGCAGTGTGAGGGGTGGCGGTGGGGGCTGTGAACCCAGGAGTCAGAATTGCAGGAATCCCTGGCAACAGCCCCTAAGACCTTCATTTTCATTAGCCCCAAGGGCAGACTGGATATCCTTTCTCCATGTCTCCCCTTCTTTTTGAAAAACTATTTCCCCTCTTTTTGCTCTTCTTCTTCCTCCTCTTCTCGCTCTTCTCTTTCTGTCAATCTGTCTGTGAAAGCCCTGGAAACCTTCATGACTAACTCTTCCCCTTCCCTCCAGAAATTTCTCCTGTTTATCCATGCATCCTCTTCTTCAACCTCACTTCCCCTTTGTGTGCTCTGAAGCATAAATAAAGTGTCTGTCAGTTTGCCACTTGGGAATTCAGGTGATGAAATAAGATTTAGGTACAAACTAAATCCATGCCCAGCTATAAAAATAAACTCTTTTATAGTCATCAGGAACCAAATTGCACACCAAGTTAGTACTGGTCCACATTCTCAAATCTTAAGAAAGAATATCAGGTAAGTGGTTAGGTGGTTGGGCTGGGAGAATTGTCTCTTCTTGCTATAGTTGTGATAGGTTTGTGCTTTTTTCCTTGCTGTTCTACATCTTTATTGCTGAAGGCTTTGAGAAATCTCCATGCTGAGAAAAGGAGCGGCTGCACCCCACATCCGCTTTCTTCCCCACTGAGGTGAGCACACTGGGTCAAAGTATGAAGAATATGGCGCGTGGTCCAGCATGATTTACAACAAGGAGACAACAGTCTTACAATCACAAGGGGTGTGTGCAGGCAGTGGAGACTGGAGATGGATGCCTGAAATGGCTCAGAAATGAATGTGGGTCACACACACAATGGATAGAAGAAAGATAATTGTCTCAAGTTAAATGCTCTTTTCTTTCTTTTGTTAATTAAAAAAGAAACGCAGAACTGAAAGCACACAGGATTTATGAGCCCTTAGGAATCATACTCTTTTAAGACATAAAATTGTACCTTTAAAGAATAGGATGGAAATAAATTTTTCAAAATAAAAAAAAGCATAGAATAAAACAGGAAAATATGCTAACATAAATAATGTGTCCACTTATTGAGGGTGTTTTAGCAAGCCTGGTTAAAGTGACCTTCAAGCAATCATATTACAGCCAAAGAAGACCAAGTTAGCAATGGAGAAGATTTGACGGGCTCCATAAGAACAAAATGCTGAAAGCACCAACATGGGCATCCAGAGACAAAGACTGAGCAGTGAGCTGCTTTGCCTGTGCATCTCTGGAGGGCATTCTTTGAGCTCCTTCATAAGAGAAGGGTGCTAAGCTTGATATTGTCCAGGTTCTGTGTGCTGTAGAATCTCTTCATTACCAAGATTTATAAAGAAAGCACCATAAAAGCACAGTGAGCCTAAAGTTGGGGTATCTGATTTGTCCCTCCATTTCTTGTCCTGCAGCCTTCTTAAAGGTAGCAGCAAAGGTAGTCATGTTACTCACCCCTGTGATGCCAGCACTCTGGGAGGCAGAGATGGAAGGATCACAGGTTCAAGCACAGCCTGAGCAACTTAGTGATTTCTCAGCACTTTGTCTGGAAATAATAAAAAAATTAAGAGTCAAGGTTATATAGTTCAGTGTGTAGGCCCTGTGTTCAATTTTTCAGTCACACACACACACACACACACACACACACACACACACACACGAGTAGAAATACTTTTTTTAGTGGAAGTGCTACATTGTAAGCTTTGGACATAACTAGATCTTACAGGTGTCTACTCTCACTCAGACAGGAGGCTAAGGATTGTACATCTCTGAGCCTGTTACCTCATCAGTAAGGGAGTAATAATCTCCTAAATTTCCTAGAAATAAGATGTCATCAGTCACAGGAAGAGGTTAGGTGGCAGCTGACAAACAACAAATGATGTATCATAAACTATGTTTTGAATTTATAATGTGCATAGTGCGTCAGCTGTCAGCATGTTTAAGTGGCTCCCAGGACAGATGTTTTGAGTTCAAATCTCTGTCATCTCTCAGCCATGTGGCCTGCAGTAGATTATTTATATTCTCAATGGGTTAATTTCTCCACTTGAAAATGGAATTGTCATAATAAGCATTTACCAGATTGGGCTGGTTAAGGGCATAAATGAGTTAATATTAGAAATCTTAGTGCCTAACTCTGTAGAGATATCATTGGATAAAATGCTCATATCACCTGTTTAGAGGCTCAACACATTTGAACAAAGACATTTAGCAGCCTAAAATGTAGTGTCTTGTTTATACTCTAAGGCAGATTCTAATTCCATCTTTCCGAGTGTCTCTCTTCTGGGGAGGACTCTCCTTGCCACCAGATTGGGAGGTGGGCACAGTGACACCCCTGGAAGTGCTTCCTCCATCACATCATAGGGAACTGATTCTGAATTATTGGCTGGCAAAGTTTATCACTGATTAGCATGAATTTTTTCCACATGACATTAGAAACCATGAAATAAAATTAGCTTCCTTTGCTTTTCTGACATAACAGGGAAAATGTATAATGAATATTGTGGCATTTCACATGTACTCTGGGTTCAGGGCTTTAAATAATGACCATCTGACCTTTTTCTCCTGTAGTCTTCAGAGATGCTCTTGGTTTTCCTTTTTTTTATTTTAAAATTTATTTATTTATTTATTTATGTGATATAGAATCTCACTATGTAGTTCAGACTTGCAGTGATCCTCCTGTCTCAGCCTCCTTAAGATAGGGATTACAGGCATGTGCCACCATGCCCAGTTTTGAGGCTGGCACATCATGTAGTAACAGGGATCAAACTCAGGCCCTTATACTTGTGAGGAAAGCGCTTAGACTGCTGAGCTATTTTCCCAGCCCCTCCACTTATTTTAAAATGCACATGACTCACACAAGCCAATAGAATTCCATACTTATGCTCTGATCCTGTTGCCCAGTTGAGTGAGAATAGTAAGTTAGCTCCATTTGGTACAGTACAAGACATTGGGTAAAGACCACTGATCTCAATTATTAGCAAAATATGCAATTAGTGAAATAAGGAGAGTCACCTAGAGAGAAAATGTTCTCTCAGGCTTTCGCAGAAAGCAAATTAGTCAGGCAGTGACTGTGATTCATCCAGATGGTTGACATTGGCAAAATTTCTGCAAACCGCTATACAGTTTCAGGGTAAATCCTGAGGGGACCTGGCTGACATTGTCAGATACAAAAGTTACATTTTTTGTAATAAAGGTCTTGCTTTATCTTGTTCTTAACCACCCAGCAGAAAAGTCTAACACAAGGTATAAAAAGGAAATCCATATTAATATGCTGAGTTGTAAAAGGCTCAAGTCAACAGCCTCTGATAATGCCAGATGAGCTGATAATCCACTGCTATTATAGACTATTGGACTATATATATATATATATATATATATATATATATATATATATATATAACTACCTTCCCCTTATGCAATGAAAAGAAAGATCTGTACTAATGAGGTTTAGACAAGAAATCCTGTCTGCATTTTGCATTCTGAACAACCATGATGAAGACAACAATATGCAATGTATTAACTATGGTATCTGGCCTTCTAATGTATTGTGAAACTGTTTCATTGCTATTGCTTTCACATTAACATTAATACAAATAAATTAAAAAATAAAAATAAAGATGTTAACATCTGATTTTAGATAGATTGTGATTTATAACATTAATCAAAAAAGTCAATGGACTTTTGTGATGTAGCTTACATGAATGTACTCCATTGAAATTGTAGAAAGTGCCATCAGACTTATGCAATTGTTTCTGTTTAATGGATAATGAAAGAACGTGACATCAGTTTTTATATTACAGTTTTTATATTACAGTTAACTACCTAACTGTGCCCCTCCAAACAAATTTTACCCTGATCATAATAATAAATACATGAGAATTCATTTTGCCAAGATGTGCCCTTAGTGTGGTTGGGGAGGAAGAATGTCAGTCTTAATCAGTTACTTTGATCTCCAAGGTTCTTTTCAGATGTAAAATTCTGACTCTGATTTGTCAAACACCCACATCTTAGAAGGCACTTCACCCAATGATAGCTTCTATGATAAATGCAGAGTTCTACAATCTCCCTGGGGATTTTCTCCCCATAATAATGTATGTTATTTCCAGTCCCTGGAGTATTCTCCAAGCAGTCTGTTGTGCCATCAGTGACAAATGACTCTTTTGTTATGAATTTGCTACTGAACTAAAGGAAATTTCTTGAAGTACTCACTGCAAATCCCTGTGATGTTCACAAATCCTGGGAAAACTTGTTTTGCTGAATCTCTTTCTTGAATCTACTTTATTATTTAACCTTCTAAAAATTCAGAGGGGTCTTAACATCATTCATACTGTTGGAGTTTAAAAGTAGCTTTATGCCTATTTTAAGAAATAGGAAGATATAATGCTTGGGACTCAGTAGATATTCACTGAGTAGTCTTTTAATGAAAAATTAATATTTTACTGATCTAGTGGTGAATTGGGGGTAATTAGAGGAAAATACTGGGATGGGTCAAAAGTGCCATTTGCTGTACCTTAGCTGGAGGAGTCATCATAGTTCATTAACTTGCTATAAGATGCTCCACAAATGGAACCTGCTTGATGGAGAGACTATAATTAATTTATATGCTAATGCTGAGTAAGTGGATAAAACTATCAAAGAAAACGAAAGTGCTGATTTTTCTTTACAAATAAAATAAATGGAAGCTTTTCATATTAACCTTGAATTCTTTTAGATAAATGTCTTTAGGCTGTCTTTTAGAAGAAACAAAACTGCTTCATCTTTAGAGATCTTTTTGATCTTTCATTTCTTAGAAGTGCCTGGGACATTTTGCTTTTTTGGGATTCAGAGGGAGGTGACCATGTGTCAGTGACACCTGCTAACAGAAAATGAATTCAGTAGAGTACACTCGGTATTTGCATTCTATGGGTTTTGACAAATGTACAGTGACATATATATATTTACCATTTTAGTATCTTAAAAATATTTTCATCATCCTGAATATCTTCTCTGCTATCTTTGTTCATCTCTTTCACCCCTCAGTTAATGATTAACATCATTAATCTCTACTATCTTCGCAGTGTTAGATTTTCTAGAACATCTCACTCATTTAACAATACAGCCTGTGACCTGCTCAGATTAGCTTTTCATACCTAGTATAGTACTTTCTGCTTATCCAGGTAAGACCTGTAGTAGATGCTTGGGATTACAGATAGTGCCAAATTCTATATATGTGTTGTTTTTTCTATATATTTTTATTTTAAAGAACATTTTTTAAAAACAAGAAAAAACCATATAGAATTCAAAACAAAATGATAGGAAATTAACAATGGTTATTATATTGTTAGCTTCTAAGTAGTTGTTCAGATTACCAGATATAGACATGTAAGTTTGACAGATAATATAAACACTAACTCTTACTTTAATTGAATAGAAATTAATAGTATCAATACCTTATCTTATAGTCCTTCCTTCTCTTTTCCCCAATCTCAGTTGTTCTTTCCTTTTGAGCAGTTTCTTCCTCTTTAAAAATATCCATTTTGCCTTTGGACCTTATTCACTCTTTCAGTTCTTACTCTAGGGAGATAATACAATACACATGCAAGTCTCATTTATTGTAGACTCACAAGTATGGTCTCTAGTTGCATGTATTCACCATCAACCTATAAATACATAATTAGGTTGCATCCATTTATTTATAAAAGCCTTGAGTTTGTCTTTTTTTATAGCTGAGTAATATTTCATTGTATAAAAATACCACATCTTTTTATGCATTTCTCAGTTGATGAGCATTTGGGCTGCTTCCAAGATTTAGCTATAACTATGCTGCTATAAACATGGGTATGCACATATTGCTGTGGTATGAGGTTTTTAATTCTTCTGAGAAAATACACAGAAGAGGAATAGCTGGGTAAAATGGGACCTCCAGTCCTAGTATTTTGAGGAACCTCCAGAGTGATTTCCATAATAGTAGTTATAGCAGTCTCCACTTTCACCAACAGTGCAGAATGGTTTCTTTTTGTATACTTCCACTAGCATTTGTTATTGGTTGATTTTTTTTCATGATAGCCATTCTTCTGAGGTGAGATGGAATCTCATTGTTGTTTCAATTTGTATTTCTTGAATGACTAGCAATCTTGAATATTTTTTCACGTATTTATTTTCCATTTGTGTTTCTTCATCTGAGAAGAGTGTAGTCATTTCATTTTTTTTCAAGCCATGACTATTTAATTCAGATCACAAAACTTGAGAAGCATACCTAACACATAACCTTCTTATATTGTTTAACTGTAAATAAAGTTTCTTTTCAGGGGATCAGTGCAACTAAATTATAATTATCTAAATAAACTTCTAATGCCATTCTTAAAGTATTATAATAGACTATATTGAGAATAAACTTAAACATTACTTTTTGTAGGACTAATAATAAATGAGGTAACATAGACTCTGGCAGATTTCCTCGCCCTAGGCCCGTAAATTAAATTTACACTGCCGGGCATGGTGGCGCACGCCTGTAATCCCAGCACTCAGGAGGCTGAGGCAGGAGGATTGGTGTGAGTTCGAGACCAGCCTGGGATACAAAAGTGAGCTCAAGGCCAGCCTGAACTGCATAACAAGACCCTGTCTCAAAAAGACAAAAAAAAAAAAAAAAAAATTTACACTGACTTTAAATACTGGTGGCTTTTTAGGAATGAGAGATCTTTGTTGCTGAGTACCCACTCTTTAATGCCAAGACTGATGTTTACTTTTTTAAATGGTTCCACTTCACTAATGTGTAAGCCCTTAGCAGATCCCTTAATAAAAGACCAGTTTGTAAAACTGGGCCATTTTAATATTTTTACAATTTAATAAGTAGTTTTCTTGATGAATGTAGTCACGATGGTTGTTCAGTAGTATTCAAGTTATGGTTTTCTTGAATGATCTGTAGTCTTCAATAAGTGTAAGAAGTTATTGTATGAAACATCTGTCAAACTAGTAAGACTGCTTTGACACAACCATCATTTTCAGGATTGTTGGTTACCTGGGCATATTTACCTCAAATAACCTTGCCTCCTTGTGTCACAAGGTCCAGGTCGCTCACATTCACCTCAGTCACAGTTTTTTGATAACAACACCCAAAGTTGTATACAGTGATGATGAAGTATTCTTTTTCACACCAAGTACTGGCAGGAAAAGGTGGCTTTCAGTCAAGATGTGTTACGTGGACCTTCCTAAAATGTAAGCAAATTGGCCTAATGCATCTGTCTTAGTTATTCTTCTCTCATTGCAGGGACAAATACCTGACACTCAAAATGAGGGAAGGAAAGGCTTATTTAGTTTACATTTACTGGAGGTTTCAGTCTATATTTAGCTGGCTCCAAGGCAGAGTAGCACATAGCAGAGGGCAAACTTTCAGGGAAGCAGCTAAGAGCAAGAGAGAGAAGAGAGGAGTAGCAGCAGCTGGAGCACCTAACTTCCTTCCTTACACTGAAATGCAAATCACCTGCCCCAGGGGAAGTGCAGCACACATTCCCACAATAATCATTTGCAAATTTCAGGAGCTGCCCCATGACTACATGAGGCTTTGGGGGAACACCTGCACACAAACCATAATAGCACCTTTCATATTTAGGTGATTTTCTTGTAAAACCATCTCCAGCAAAGCAGATTTAGTGACCATCCTCCTCTATGCCTTTTTTCTTTTTCCAGTTCAAATAACTTTTAACACTTCTACTTCTCCTTGGGCATGGACTTGGGGTAGAGGAACTTCCCATTTTCCTGCCTTTTCTTTTTGGCTTTTGTTTAATCATGTTAGAAAATACTTTTGCATAAGACTGTTCCTCTCTATTCAGCAGGTAGGCAGGTACTGCCCCTTGTGGAGTATTTTCATCATTTTTTGCTTAGTGTTTCTGACAGGTTCTGGCCCTAGTATAAATTGCTGAATCATTATGTGGATCATCTAATATGGCTGAAGCCCTTAAAACAACAGCTTATCTTCCCAAAAACCACCTCCCCCTTCTTCTCCAACTCAGCCCAGGGTACAATTTCCTTCCACTTGTCCCGCCACCTCCGGGAAGGCCCCAGTCAGCTCCTCAGGTAAATCTAAACATCCTCCTCAAATCCCACCCCTGGTAAAAGATCATAAAAGCCTCAGCCTCCCTTTGTTCTAATTCAGAGAATTCCTTATCTTCCCCGAATTCTCTCCATGTCCTCCAAGAGAATAAAGCCCTTTTCTCTTTTTCCTTCTGCCTATTTCTCGGCTGCGACACCGTGAAAAAACAATCAGTTTTTCTTTTCATGCATTTTGATAGTCTCCTCATTTGTATTCTCTCTGCATGGTAGATCTTAACTTTCAGACCAATCATTTTCTTCGCCTTCTTTGAACATTCACTAGCTTCTCAGCCTTACTTCTTTTTCTTTTTCTCATGATAATCCAAGTGGTACCCATAGCATTTATGGTATAATTCAATTTATTCATTCTGCAGCATAGTGACAGCTGCAGGGCCACTGCAGGCAGTCATGGGTGGTGTGCAAAGAAAAGTCCTAACTTTGGGGTCTCCCAGATGCTGTGTGTATTCATTTCAGATGCCCATTTTTGGGATTGGGTCTTTGAATTTTTGGGGCCTGACTTTTTAAAGATTTTTCATATATTCTAGATAGAAGTTTTTTGTCTGAGGGACAGTTGGGTGAATTTCTTTTTTAATATTTTGTGGGTTTTCTTTTTACTATTGGTGATCTCTTTTGATGTACAAAACCTTTTTAATAGGATGAGATCCCAGTTGTTGATTCTTTAAAATATTGCTCATGCAGTTGTTTTTTGTTCATGAACTCTCTGCCTACCATTATGTTTTCAATATTTCTATCTACGTTTTCATCCAGGACATTTAGTGTTCCTATTTTAGTATTTAAATATTTAAGCCATGTGACTTAAGTTTAGTGCACAGTGATAGACACTGCTCTAATTTTAGCTTTTGGCATGTGGGAAGCCAGTTTTTCTAGCACTATTTATTACATGGCTATTATTTTTCTAGTGACTATGTATGGCACCTTTGTCAAAAATAAAGTGGCTGAGTGTAGTTGTGTATACATCTTCTAATCTGTTCAGTTGATCCTCACGTCTGCTTTTTGCAAGTATCATGCTGATTTATTACAGTAGCTTTGTAGTATAGTTCCAAGCCCCGAATTGTAATGCTTTCTTGATTTTCTTTGTTGCTCAGGTTGCTTTTGCTATTCTAGATATATTCTGATTCCAAATGATTTTCTGAATGTTTTCACTAGAGCTGAGAGATATGCTAATGGTATTTTAATTGGGATTGTATTGAATTTGTAGAACAATTTTGGGAATATGGACATTTTCACAGTGTTGGTTCTTCCTATTCACAAGCAAGGAATACCTTTCCATTTTCTGAAATCCTCTTTGCTCTCTTTTTTTTTTTTTCAGGAAATTTTTCATAATTTTCACTGTATAGAACTAGTATTTCCTTTGTTAAATTGATTCCCAAATATTTCATTTTTTCGAGGTTACTATGTCACCCAGAAGTCAGTTTTCTCCACAGTCTCAGGTTTAGCCTTCCAAAAGAGGCCTTCCCAGAACACTAAGCTTTCATATGTGTCCTCCTAGACAGGCATAGTCTTCTTTGTCTCATCTGACCCAGAGATGAGGTACTTTTTCTAAAATGACTTCCCTGTCTTCAGTATTAACAAACTCTCATTTTCTAAGGGCTTCACTTAGAGCAGGATCAGAACCAGTCTATTTCAGTGAAATCTGTCCTCTAAGCCTTTAGGAATGGTTGCCGACTTAATGTCATTTAGTTGGCAAAAGGAAACCTATGTTTCATATACAGGCATGTATATTTTCTAAATCTGAGCTAGATTTCAAAGTCTCATTTTACAGAAGTTTACATAAAATCTACTAGGCTTTCTAAATGTATTCTCCCTAGCACTATTGTCTAGTCAAGCAAGGAATACATTTAGCAACTCATTCAAAAGCAACATATACAAGTAAAAAACAGTGATAAAATGTCACATTAGAGAAATATCATCACCTTATAGCATTTCCATGTTTTGACTTAGGTTTACCAACAACATTTTGACCAACATTTTAACAAAATCATGTAAGAGACAAAGCATAAGTGATTGTAAGCATTTTTAACCGAAGTATATGACAAAATCATATGAGACAAAACATGAACAATTATGAGTAATGGGCTCATATCAACATTTGATTCATAAAAATTTATTACCTAAATGAGTCCCAATTCAGGATTTATGAAAGAAAAGCAAACTTATACCTCCATACAATGATCTTGGTGGGAAACACCTAATGATGCAGGGAGAAAACTGATCTTAAGTGGATGACCTCCAAAATAATCTCCCAACCTGACCTGGGATGCGTTTATGTTCTCTAAAACTGAAGAATGAATTTTAGGAACAAATGGAGATAATGAGAAGAACATATTTATTGAGGGAAAGAAAGCTCCTGTCTGAGAGAGGGATAGGAGGGGTGCCCTGAGTGGGTTGGTTCTTCTGGAGGTTGTTGTGAAAGGTGCAGTTTCTCTAATATTTCTCTCAGTGTGTTTGTTGTGTACAGAAATGCTATTGATTTTGAGTGTTGACTTTATCTCCAGCTATGCTCCTTGAACATACAAGTCTTTTTTTGGTGGAGTTTTTGTGGCCTTCTATGTAGAGTATCATGTCTTTTGCAAATAATGATAATTTTACTTCTTCCTTTCTAATCCTTATTCTTTTTATTTGTCTCTGTTGGCTAACTGTTGTCTCTCAGGCCAATGATTCAAAGCTATACTGAATAAGAGTGTACATCCTGGGACATCTTTGTTTTATTCTTGATTTTGACATCTTCACATTTCAGTGTTTGTCTGTTTAGTATATAAGGTTGGCTATTGGTTCATTAAAGATGAACTTTTATCAGATAAAAGATGGTTTTTATCAGATTGAGGTACAGATCATCTATTCTGATTTTCTGGAGGGCTTTTAACATGAATGAGTGTTGGACTTAATAAAAAGCTTTTTCTATCTTTTTTTCTCATTAAAATGAATTAAAAATTAGAAAAAGGTAATAAAATAAAAAGAGAGACAAGAACAAAAACTTAAGATTTCTTGAAATCATGTGGTAATATTCATTCATATGCCCAATCTTGTATAACTACATCTGCTATCTAAGCAACAGAATTTATGATAAGAATGGTAATGTATCAATCATTGTTAATTAGCTGTTCTTGTTTTGAAAATCTGTAACATATGTATTGTTTCATGTTACCCTATTTCTGTGTTAGCTTTTGTTTTTCTAGCTTTTGCTTTTATACTTCAAATGAAAAAAATTATATAAACAAAACAAAAGCTTTTCTGCATCTGTTGAGATGATTCTGTGATTTTTGTCTTTGTCTCTGTTGATATGTGTACTATATTTATTGATTTACATATATTAGAACTCACTTGCATTCATGGGTTAAATCCCACTTAGTCATAGTATTATCGTTTAGATGATTTTTCTGCACTCAGTTTCCTGGTATTTTTTTGAAGAATTTTGTGTCTATGCTCACTAGGAATATAGGCCTGTAGTTCCCTACTTTGGCTGAGTCTTTCTCTGGCTTTGGCATCAGAATAATGGTTGCCTCCAGGAATATGTTTGGAAGAATTGCTTTCCTTTCAATTTCATTGCAGAGCATGAGAAGAAGTGGTGTTAAATATTCTCTAAATTTCTTGTAGAACTCACCTCCAAACCCATCAGGACTTGGGCTTTTCTTTGTTGGTAAGTTTATAACCACATTTTAATATCATTGACTGATTTTCGGTTATTCAGAATTTTAATATTTTGTTGATTCCATTTTGGTAATAAATATTTATCTAGGAGTTTGTCCATTTTTCTGTGTTTTCCATCCTGTGAGAGTAAAGATTTTGGAAGTAGCTATTGATGATGTTATGAATTTCTATAGGATCTGTAGTGATTAAGTCCTTTTTATTCATTATTGCAAAAATTTGAATTTTTTTCTTTCCTTTTTTTCATAAGGCTGGCTAGGAGTTTATCAATTTTATTCTTTCAAAGAATCAACTCTTGGCTCAGCGCTCGCTCAGCGGCCGGAGGGAGGCGTGTGCGCAGCGGACCCGGGAGCGGTGCAAAGGTTCGGGAGTGCAGCGGCTGCCGCACAGGACGTGGACGCAGACTTGGCCGAAGTGAAGTCATGTTTGAAATTAAGAAGATCTGTTGCATCGGTGCGGGCTACGAGGGGGGACCCACCTGCAGCGTCATTGCTCAGATGTGCCCAGAAATCAAGGTGACGGTTGTGGACGTCAATGAGTTAAGCATCAACGCGTGGAATTCTCATACCCTTCCTATTTATGAGCCGGGACTAAAAGAAGTAGTAGAATCCTGTCAAGGGAAAAAATTTGTTTTTTTCTACCAATATTAATGATGCCATCAAAGAAGCTGATCTGGTATTTATTTCTGTGAACACGCCAACCAAAACCTATGGCATGGGCAAAGACCGGGCCGCCGGCCTCAAGTATGTCGAAGCCTGTGCCAGGCGCATCGTGCAGAATTCCAACGGGTACAAAAGCGTGACGGAGAAGAGCACCGTTCCGGTGCGGGCAGCAGAAAGTATCCACCGCATATTCGATGCAAACACAAAAAACCCAACTTGAATTTGCAGGTGCTGTCCAACCCCAAGTTCCTAGCCCGAGGGGACGGCCATCAAAGACCTGAAGAGCCCAGACCGCGTGCTCACCGGCGGGGACGAGACCCCAGAGGGCCAGAAGGCCGAGCGCGCCCTGTGCGCCGCGTACGAGCACTGGGTGCCCAAGGAGATCATCACCACCAATACCTGGTCATCAGAGCTCTCCAAACTGGCAGCAAATGCTTTTCTTGCCCAGAGAATCAGCAGTATTAACTCCATAAGTGCCCTATGTGAAGCAACCGGTGCGGATGTGGAGGAGGTAGCAATAGCCATTGGAATGGACCAGAGGATTGGAAATAAGTTCCTGAAAGCCAGCATTGGTTTCGGTGGGAGCTGCTTCCAAAAAGACGTTCTGAATTTGGTTTATCTCTGCGAGGCCCTGAATTTGCCGGAAGTAGCTCGTTACTGGCAGCAGGTCATAGACATGAATGACTACCAGAGGAGGAGGTTTGTGTCCCGGATCACTGATGGCCTGTTCAACACTGTCACTGACAAGAAGATCGCTATTCTGGGCTTTGCATTCAAAAAGGACACGGGTGACACGAGAGAATCCTCCAGTATCTACATTAGCAAATACCTGATGGATGAAGGCACACACCTCCATATATACGACCCCAAAGTGCCCAGGGAACAAATAGTGGTGTATCTTTCTCACCCAGGGGTTTCACAGGATGATCAAGTGTCCCGTCTTGTGACCATTTCCAAGGATCCCTACGAGGCATGTGACGGGGCCCATGCTGTGGTCATTTGCACCAAGTGGGACATGTTTAAGGAGCTGGACTATGAACGCATTCACAAAAAGATGCTCAAGCCAGCCTTTATCTTCGATGGGCGCCATGTCCTAGACGGGCTCCATAGCAAGCTATAGACCATTGGCTTCCAGATTGAAACCATCGGCAAAAAGGTATCTTCAAAGAGAATTCCATATGCTGCTTCTGGTGAGATTCCAAAGTTCAGCCTTCAGGACCCACCGAACAAGAAGCCCAAAGTGTAGATGGCACAGCTTTTTATTTACAACTTCTTTGCTACTTCAGAATACCAGATATCTCATATGAGATTGATGAATGAACCAAGTTGTTTTTAAGGAAACAAAATTATTTTTTTTAATCAAGTTTATACTAGCTATATGGCTATTAGCATATCTGATAATTATGAATCTAGAACATTTTTACATATTTTTATATAATTAGCTCAGTTATCAGATGGATAGAAAATAATCATGTTGGTTTTAATCGTCAGTTTTTATAAAATAAAAATGAAATTTAAAAACACTTTACAAGTTCTCCACAGGCAGCATGTCACATTATAAAGGGAAAGGCATTTTGGGTTTTCTTACCAGTTTATTTGCTTGTTATTGGGGCCTGGCAGGATTGCTCAGTGGTCTAAAATGCCTGCTTAGGAAAGCTTAGCTGGCTACAGGGACTGCGGTTCGATCCCTGGCACCACGTGCTGCACCAGCCCTGCTCTTAAAAATAAATAAGCAAAAGTTCTGAAACAAGAAAAAAAAAAAATATATATATATATTTGCTTGTTATTAAGTACATATTTTGAAGCCATGAAATTATCATGCTAAATGACCTTTACAAATATGGTCTGGTTATGGACCAGTGAGATGGCTCAGTGGTCTAAAGCACCTGTGGCGGAAAGTTAAGGCAAGTGCTGTGACTGCTCCTCGATCCCTGGCACCACATGTGGTGCACCCCCACCGCAGGGTGGGCTGAGCCAGCCATAACACAAACAAATAAATGAGGTTTAAGAGAAACAAATTAAAATATCTTAAACAAACAAACAAAAAACAAATATGGTCTGATTAAAGTTCTTTGTTCCTGTCATTTTAATGCAATGTGTTAGCCTAAAAAGAGCATCACTGCATTTCCAATCACTAACTTGATGAGTGCTCCCTTTTGAAAAAATACTTAGCTGTGTATCGTGTCACATACCAGTAATACCAGCACTTGGGAGGCTGAGACAGAGGACTGTCATGAGTTCAAGGGTCACCTGAGCTACATAGCAAGACCTTGACTCAAAAAAAAAATTTAACACAGAAAATTAGAGGTATGGTCAGGCTGGCCATTTCATAGCTGTCCTCATCACTTATTATTTTTGTAGTCTTAAGAGTCAAAAATGTTTTTTGTCTATGTTGCATTTTTATTTCTATTCATTGTAATGTTTAAGAAAGCCATTGTAATCTTATACTCGAACTGTAAGACTTTACAAATTAGAGTTGGCATTATTCTGAAAAAAAAAAAAAAGAATCACCTCTTCAGTTCATCAATTCTTTGTATTGTTTCTATAATCTCTATTGCCTTACTTTGCTTTGATTTCCATAATTTCCATCCTCTGGGCTTTGAGCTTGACTTGCTCTTTGTTTTCTAGTGATTTTCTTCTTTTCATTCCTTGTTCCATAAGTTTGACAATTTTTTCATTTTTTGGACAA
>PVJA010028055.1:0-27950 GCA_004027025.1 Myocastor coypus
TTTTTTTTTTTTTTTTTTTTTTGTCGTTTTGAGACAGAGTCTCACTGCACAGTTCAGGCTGGCCTTGAGCTCACTTTTGTAGCCCAGGCTGGTCTCAGACTAGCACCGATCCTCCTGTCTCAGCCTCCCGAGTGCTGGGATTACAGGTGTGAGCCACCACGCCCGGCTTGCTTCAGAACTTTTGTGTATATTTTATTTTTTATGGCCGGCTCAGCCTGCTCTGAGGGCAGGGCAGGACAGGGCTGGCGCAGCATGTGGTGCCGGGGATCGAACCTTGGTCCCTGCAGCTGCCTAAGCTTTCCTAAGCAGGCGCTTTAGACCTCAGAGCCATCCTGCCGGGCCCCTGGCCTCAGATTTGCACTGATCCTCCTGCCTCAGCCTCCCAAGTGCTGGGTTTACAGACGTACGCCACCACGCCTGGCTCTGGGTCAAATTCTTAGAAATTAAAATTAAAGTGTAGGGTCCCAAAGCTGATCAGCAGTTGCCTAGGGACCAGGGCAGGGCAGGGTAAATGCAGTAAGGCCCACGGAGTGAGGGGGCACTTGGAGCAGTCCCTATCTGCTCTCCTGATTACAGCGATGGTTTCCTGACTGCAAACCTAAGTAGTTTACGCTGTATCGGCTATACCTCGGCAGAGCTGGATTTTTGGTTTTGTTTGGCTTGGGGTTTTCTGAGCAGAGTCTTGCTGGGCAGCTCGGGCTGGCTTTGAACTTGTTATGCTTGAAGTCCTGGCAGAGCCTCTGCCTCTGCGTCATCATACTCAGAGCCTCGTGCCCTTGTGACTTTACAGCCAGCCTATTTTTAAGGAAAGAAATGGACAAATCTGATTTGGACTATGCTCCCAGCACCTTGAGGGGGCAGAGCCGCACCCTAACCCACAGCGCCTCTGGAGACCATGAGGCCAAAGAGAGGTTGGACTAGGAAGCTGACGGCCTGGAGCCCCGTGGATTCCTGCTGTCGTCTCCCGACCCCCCTTATCTCCAGCTGCCTTCAGCGTTCTTCCATCCTCCAGCGGTCTCTCCCCAAAGGACCTCCTGCATTTGGGGAGGGCGCCCGGGAAGGCCCCGCTCTCCACTCCCTGAGTCGTTCGAGGGCAGTGCCATGGCCTGCCCTGCACTTCATTAGTAAAAAAAACCTGAGGCTGAGAAAAGCCTGAGTGGTACAAGGTCAGGCGGACCTGCATCAAGGGACCTCGAGTGCACAGCGGGTCCCTCTGCCCATCTCATTTGCAGCCCCACGGTGGGGGGGGGGGGGTAGGGCATCCTATCAAACCCAGACCCTGGTATGAATGGGATTTTTACTGTGATTATTGGTAGTGGCAGTGGTGCTGGATTTGAACCCAGAGCCTTCATAGCCCCAGCCCTTTTTTATTTCAAGATAGAATCTCACTAAGTTACTAAGCAAGATTATCCCTAAGTTCCCCAGGCTGAGTTTGAACTTAGGATCCTCCTGTCTCAGCCTGTCGGCATGCTCCACCAAGTCTGCTTTTTTTTTTTTTCTTCAGGACTGGGGTTGAAACTCACGACCTTGCACTTGCCAGGCAGGCACTTGTACCACAGAGCTATCTCCTCAGCCCCCACCAAGTCTGCTTTGGGACTATTAATTTTATTTGTAGTTTTCTTATTATATTTGGGGTAAGACCTGTTCTTACGCTCTCAAATATTTCTAAAAGTCTAAGTTCTAATGGCAAAGTGATCCCATTTGTTCCTGGGGGGAGGGGTGGGGGGTGTCCTGGTTTTACTGGGTAGAATATGAAGACCCCCTGAGAAGCAAGATCAGGGTGGGGCTGCCTGCCGGGAAGCAGACTTGGGGTGCATTCTCGGGGTCAGCCTGGCCCTGGGTTACGTGAGGACTGTAGCGTCCCTCCCTCGCAGGGCTGGATGGACTCTGGCTGTTTTCGTTGGGAGTCATCTTACCTTATCAAGTCACAAGTCCCTGAGTCACCCCCAGCCCCAGGCCAGCTCCCCGGCTGTCCCTGCCCGGCTTCCTGTGGCCCCATATTGTTCCCTGCCCCGCCGCCGCCACCGCCGCCGCCGCCTTCGGGACGTTTTGTCTCCCTGTGCCTGGCGACTGCCAGCCGCTGGGAACAGGAACTGCACACAGGCCGGGGCCTTTCCCAGGAAGTCGCACAGCCTCCACGGGGACGTGTGGGGCGGCAGGTCTGGGGCCCTGGCGTGGACTCCGGCCTGTAGCCCCCGCGACAGCCGTGCCTAGGCCAGGGCGGGTGCAGCGCTCGGGCTGGGCTGTGCAGTCCCAGCTGTGGTCGCCTCTGTGGGGTCCCAAGCCTCACACTCTGCACAGGGGTTCCCTACGAGGCCAGCCCTTCACCTCCTCGCCTGCCGACACAGCCCCAAGCCCCACCACGCCATTCCCTAGTCCATCCCTTTTCTGTTTTTCTTTTTTTCTTTCTATTATGGCTGGCTCAGCCTGCCCTGGGGGGAGGGTGGTCCCTGTGGTTGCCTAAGCTTTCCTAAGCAGGTGCTGTAGACGACTAAACCATCTCGCCCGCCCTTCTGTTTTGCTTTCTTTGGGGGGAATTGTTATGTTTTTTTGAGACAGAGTCTTAGTGGTGTAGTCCCAGATGGCCTCGACCTCACAGTGATCCTCCTGTCTCAGCCTCCTGTGTGCTGAGATCACAGGAGTGCACCACCGTGTCTGGTGCTGGGCCATCCCTTGAGGTTTTCCCAACAGAGCCTAAAGCTGCTTCTCCATCCCAGCTCCACAGAAGGCACCCATGCTCGCTTGCTAAATGACCAGAAGACGAGACAGGGGTCCGAGCCTCCTCGCTGGGAGTGTGTGTGCCTCCTTGTGCCTCAGTTTTCCCTAGGAAGACTCAGGATAATCATGGTGGCCTAAAGCATCCTCTGAGATCTTTGGGCTAAAGCATCTTCCCCTCCCAGGGCCCTATTGGGCCATCTGACCCAAAGAAGAGGGTCCCCACTGTAGCCACTTTGACAGCAGGTGTGGGGGTCACACACCTGGCCTCAGCTGCTCTTCCGGCCACCCCAGAGCACGGGTGACAGCTGTTCCCATTTTATAAGGGAAAGCTGGGCATGTGGTGCACACCTCTAATCCCAGCCTTCAGGAGGCTGACACAAGAGGATCATCATGAATTTGAGGCCAGCCTTGGCTACATGGTGAGTTCAAGGCCAGCTGGGAATACAGAGCGAGACCTTGTCTCAAAAAACAAAGCTCCACAAGGCTGCCGGTCCCACAGTTCAAACACAAATAAACAACCAAGAGTATTTGGGGACCCTGCAGCAGGAGGGTTCCTGTGCTGGAACCTCGGGATGTGGCCCGTGCTTAGAGGAGGACGTCCAGGATTCCGGCGCTGTCCCTGACTCCACAGAGACACCTGGAAAGCCAGCTCCACGCCTTGCCACCGGCACAGTGGGCGAGCCCAGCTGGGACTGTCCCCATAGCTTTGTCTCACAAGCTCAGACAAAAATCTGCTGCTAATGAGGAAATCGCTACGTGTCCACACAGCATACGGCGTTTCAACAGAGGCTGTTGGGAAGGTTTTTCCTGCCTCTTTAACTTTTTCTCCAGAGAGACCTGGCTGGGCCGGAACTCAGTCCCAGCTTCCTCCTAGAAAAAGGGTGCCGGCCGACTGGCCAGGAGCTGCTGATACGCAGAGCTGGCTCACTTCCCTCCTATGAGAGTGCAAGGATGAGGGGCTGGGGTCCCGTGGGACACACGCCCCCTCACCCGCATGCATGCCAGGTGCACACAGAGTGACGCACGGAGCCACGGGGCACGGAGCCACGTCCCAGACAGCCTGATGTGCAGGCCACGTGTGCACGCGTACACCCGCACGCCCACGGAAATGCTCACTATCAGACAGCGCGGTCATACATGCCTGTGATGCCGGGGCTCAGGAGGCTGAGGCAGGAGGATCTCCAGGCTGGTCTGGGTGGCACGCTGAGGAGGAAACGGAAGAAATCCTCAGAGCCATCACCCCCCAATCCCTGTCAGCGTGCAGAACAGCAGGGTGGGGGAGACCACGCCTCAGGTGGGTCAGATCCAGCCTCCTGGCAGCCCACGTGCTACACCACCGGGGGCGAAGCTCTTCACCTGCCTGAGCCTTGGTTTGCTCAAGTGTAAATCAGGAGCAAGGGCTGACCTGATGGGGTTCTAGGGAGAAAGACTAAATGAGCACTTCCAGGGACTCCCACCGTACAACTGGGGGACACCAGGTGCCCCAGCAATCTTTCTTCTTCGTCCCTTCAGCTTCCTAGGCCACTGTTTTGCTGTGTGACAGAGGAAGGCCTTGCCCTCTCTGGTTCTCTGCCACCTCCTCTAAAGGGACCCGTGAGGCCACATGGCAAAGGACTCTCGGCAGAGAGCTAGCAGTTGCCAGGGTGACAGCCTGGAATTTCCAGAGACCTTAGGGTTCAGCTCTGAGGGGAGCAGAAGGGCTCAGGGAGTCACCCACCTTTGTCTTCCACCCAGGATGGTATTTGAAATATTTTTCTGAACAGCAGAGACGCTGGGAGGTCCAGCCAGGGAGGAGAGGTGCGGTTGCCCAGGAAACCATGTTTTCACTGTTCTGCAGGTGAAGCCCCCAGAGGAAGGGCCTGGGTGTGCCAAGGGAAGGAGGGGGCCTTAGAGAGGGGGGGCAGAGGAAGCCAGTGGGCAAGGGGAGCAGAGTGGGGCCCCAGATGCTGGGCAGGTACAGGGCCCAGACACCAGGGTGCCAGCCCCAAGCGTGGATTCCCAGGCATGGCCTGGAGCCACGAGGGCACAGGGGAGAAACCAGCTCCTGGGTGGGGGCTGCTGGGAGGGTTTAGGGTGTCACACCAGGAAGGAGGGACATGGGGCCAGGGGCCTTGGTCCCCTCAGCAGAGAAGAAGCAGAGGACCCTGAGGCCTTCCCCATGGCAGCCCCAGAGACTGAGGCAGGAGGCAGGGCTCTAGAGCAGGAGGCGGTCCCTGCACATCCAGGTTCTCCTGCCAGCTGTGAGATGCCAGTGACACCTATTTTTGGAGTCCTTGGTGGTGGCCGTGGGAGAGTGTGGCGCCATATGAGAAACGTGCAGCTCACCTGGGGTGCGCACTTCTCTAGGGGCTGAGAGTGCACCCCTTCCTCGATCTTCCTCCTGGTGCACCCCAAACTTCCCAGTCTGTGTTGGCCTCTCTCATTCTCGTGTCCCAAGGGGCTGCGCTCTGGCTCGTGGACCCTGCCGCCCCCTGCACACAGCCCTGCCCCAGAAGGACATGTCAGGGCACCACGACACCCGGATGTCAGTGAGATTCTGACCCTAGGCAGAACACAAGAAAGGGCAAGGGATGTAGCTCAGTGGGGAGATTTGGAGTCCAGTATGCAGTACCCTCAGGGGACAGGGACTTCTGACCAGAGCCACTCAGGGCTGACCCACAGGGATCCAGGGCCGTGGCGCAGGCCAGCACAGAAGCCCAGGACCCCGGGGGCCTTGATGTCCACAGTCACCTGCCTTGTGGACCACTTGCTTGGTGGGGCACAGCTATATGGTTTCAACCCTCAGACCAGAGCTCAGGGTCTGTGGCCTTGCAGGAGCCGGCTGTGGGTCTTCCCCATCTCGCTTCTTTATTTGGAGACAAGATCTTATAGGTAGCCCAGGCAGGCCTTAAATTCTTGGCAATTCTTGGTTGGGGAGATAGCTCGGTGGTCTAAGAGCCTGCCTGGCAAGCACAAGGACCTGAGTTTGATCCTTGGTACTGCATGCCCTGCCAGCCCAAAACCAGGTGTGGTGGCGCACGCCTGTAATCCCAGTGCTGGGGAAATTGAGACAGGAGGATCAATGAGTCTGAACTACAGAGGGAGACCCTGTACCAAATACACACACACACACACACATACATACATACATACATACATACATACATACGTACAAATTTAAAAGGAGATATTCTCAGCAATGTTCTGCCTCAGTCTTCCGAGTGCAGTGTCACAGGTGTGTGCCACCACTGGAGGCCCCTCTGTCATTTTGAAAGGGAAGTCATTGCTTAGTGGATGCAGCTGCGGGGGTCAGAGGGCAGAGCTGCACTGAGTGCCCCACACGCTCATGGGCCCCAGCAAGAGGCACGGCGGCCACAAAGACACCCAGACTCAGGCCCAGCCGCTGCGCTACTTCCAAGGTTTCCGACACAGGCACTTGGGGCACTCGGGGACAGCAGGGCCTCACCCAAGGCTGAGCCCTTCCCCAGGTTGCTTCGAGTCCTGTCACGGCGCAGCAGCCGTCTGCCTAGTACTTGGGTCTTCAAGCTCCCACCCGCTCAGCCCCTGCAGCGCCAGCCATTCTGATGCCGCTCTGCATCCTAGGCCCCAGGGGGCCTGCAGCACTGGCCAGACCTTCCAGGAGCAGGGAGGGACCCGAGGACTGCGGCTGTCCCAGAGCAAGAAAGGCTTGTAATTGGGTGACAGCTGGGAGCTTCGGTGTGTGCAGGGCCCTCTCTTCCCAAGGTGCCTGCGAGACAGGTCTGCACGTGGTCCTCGCAGCAGCCTTTGAGAGGCGAGCCGGGTACCTTCCCCATTACACGGCATCCCCAGAAGCCACACTGGGTGATCCCTGGCCCCTAGCTTCTTACTGTGGCTCCAGGGTGGCTCACAGTCCTCAGGCATGCCTTTCGACTTTTGTTCAGAGTGTTTCCTGCCCAAGCACTTCCTTCTTTGCTTTTCCACCTGAGAACTCCTACACATCCCTCAAAGCCCACCTTTTATATCCCCTTTCTCTGATGAGCTTACCATGCCTTACCACATAAAGATTTTCCTTTATGTGTGATAGACTTATCACATCTTTAAGCCACTGCCCCAGCAGTTCCCCGAGTTGGGGTCCAGGGTCATCCTTGCCATGCCTGCTGTGCAAGTGTGACTGAGACCTGGGATTGAACCTGGGGCTGTAGCTGCATCCTTTGCTTTTTTTTTTTTTTTTTTTTTTTTTTTTGTGCCTTGACACAAGGTCTTGCTAAGCTGTTCAGGTGGGCCCCAGAGTTTTGATCCTCCTGTGTCAGCCTCCGGAGGGCTGGGATTCTGGGTGTGCCCTGCTATGTGTGGCTTCATAATTAAGACTTTCTTACAGTGCTCTTCCGGCCAATCTGTATCTGCTTGAGGAAAATGTCTCCCCGTGGGGAAAATGTGCGCAGGGTAGACAGTCACTTGCAGCAGCTTCTTGGCCTTCAGAGCGTCTTCCCATGGTACGGATTGGTGAACAAAGGAGGCACGAGACCCCTGCCTGGACCACCGCTCCCAGGTCCCAGCAGGAAGCCATGTGCAGGTGGGGCTGGGCCTGAGCTGGGGTTTGCCATCCCTGCCCTAGGCTTCCTGGTTGAGCAGGGGGTTGGAGCTGTCCCCAGAAAGCAAACTCTAAGATCCCAGGACCCCCGCCCCGCCCCCATGTCCCGAGCTGGGCCTGGGAGCCTGAGCCTGGGTCTGGCAGCGGCAGGCGGGCGGAGGCGGGACTGTCTGCTCCCGCTCCTGGCGGCCTCCCAGGGGTGCTCACAGGCCTGGCTGGCCCCCTGCTCTCCCCAGGGCCTGATAAACCAGAAAAAAGCACGGCCCCTGTGGAGGAAAGGAAGCGCCCGCAGACAAAGGAGGGAAGGGCAGGCTGGTTCCCCGGCTCCAGGCCGCAGCCAACCTGGCGGCCCGGCTGGGCCAGGAGAGCGACCACAGAAGGCAGCCTGGGGTGCTGCGGCAGGAGGCGGCAGCAGGCAGTCCCGCTACCCCCGCTCCCTGTGCCAACCGCCCTGTCGCCCCTCGGCCTCGGGGCTCAGAAGCACGGGTCCTCTGTGTGGAGCTCGAGTGGCGAGTGTTTTCCCTGGGGCCACAGCTCCACAGCCGCAGCCTGTCACCGCGGTGCAGGGTGGGTCTGGCTCTCCGCGCAGTTCTGCCTTCATCCTGCGGCACACCTGCCCACGGCTCCAGGACGCCCCCTGCCGCCCGCAGGCGGGGTGCAAGCCAGGCTCAGAGGCTCCAGGCGGGCCGGCCATACCCTGGCCTTCCTGGGTGCTGGTGACCCAGTGGCTGCTGCACTGGAGGCCCGCACCCTGGAGGCCACGCACACCCACGGGCCTGTTCTCAGCCCCAGCCCCCGTCACCCCAGCAGTGCACATGTTGACCCCACATCTCCTGGTCACCCTTGAAGGCTCCAAGGGGATCCCTGACCACCTCCTCGCAGTCCTCCTGGGACAGAAAGAAGGTAGCACCAGACAGGGCAGGGGCTGTGTAGGCGACAGCCAGGGACAGGGCAGTGGGTCCTCCTTGCCCTCTGCCTCCAGGCCTGGGTGTAGGACAGGGACAGAGGGCAGAGCTGGTCCTGAGCCTGGTGACCTGAAGTGCCAGGCACAAGCCGGGGGTCCAAAATACAAAAGAAACACAAAGCCGCCCCAGAGGAAAAGCCCAGAGTCTACATCTTAAACAGGAAGAGGCAGGCGTCAGGCTAGGGAGATAACAAATGGCCCCAGCACAGAAACAACAGGAGGGGAGCAGAGCCCAGGGAGGCGGGCAGGACTGAGCTGGCATCTGGCTCCCCGGGGTGCAGGGCCTTGGTCACGCCCACCAGGCTGGCCAGGCAGGATGTGGCAGAGGAGGGGGGCATGGCAGGAGACTCTGGGCCTCAGTCTCCCCTCTGCAAAGTGTGGCTGAGGTTCCCACCCCAACTTCGAGACACGAGGGTATCCAGGGCTGGCTCTCGTGGGGCTGTTAGAACCCATGCCCAAGCCCCTCACTGTCCCTGCCTGCCCACCTGTCTGTCTGTCTCTCCTTTCTCTCTTTGGAAGTGCCAGGTACACACAGTTCTGCAACAGCCTATAGTGCCCAGGGAATCAAAAAGAGCTGGTCGCGGTGACACACATCGGTAAACCCAGCACTCAGGAGGCTGAGGCAGGAGGATTGCCATGAGTGAGTACAAGGCTAGCCTAGATTATATAGCAAGACACTGCCTTCCCAAAAATAAACAAATGAACACAAAGATGACCTGGCTTGTAGACTGTGTGCTGTGGACACTCAGACGCGCACACACACACACACACACACACACACCTCCTCTCTCCCTCTGGCTTCTCTGCAGAAAGCAGCCAAGTTCCCTCTCAAGACTTGGGATCCGGAGCTAGAGAGGGGGCAGGCCCTGTGCCCTGTGCCACACTGCCCCTGTGCCTGGCCTGGCTGGTGTACCCACCCTGGGGGGCCCTGGCCAAGGGCAGCCTACAGGAAGGGCTTGGGCAGTGGGTCCCACTTTCCAACTCGCCAAGGGATGCTGGAGTGCAAGACCCTTGGCCTGAGCAGCCTAACAGCCCACAGGGTCTCCCTGGAAGGGCAGCAAGGGCCGGCCCCCATTCCCTTTGCCCGGTAGTACAGTCTGTTTGGGGAACCTAGGGGGACAGACTGGTTCTGTAAGACACTGGCAGAGGAGGCTGGGGGGACTGGGAGGGGGGAAACAGAGCAGCCACCCCGCGGTTGTCACCACCAAGCTGTCCTCCCAAGCCTCAGGCAGCCCTTCACTTTCTTTTTTTTTTCCTTTTTGGGATAGCGTCTTGCTATGCAGTTCAGGCTGGTCTTGAACTCACTTTTGTAGCTCAGGCTGGTCTCGAACTCACATCAATCCTCCTGCCTCAGCCTCCCAAGTGCTGGGACTACAGGCGTGCGCCACCACGCCCGGCCTGCCCCTCACTTTCTAATCCCTGTCCCCCAGGGTAGTGGAGCCCACAATGACGACCAAAACACTGCACATTTGGGGAAACTGAGGCCGCAGGAGAGCGGCCCGCGAGCCCTCCTGAGCACTGCCTCTCTCTGAGCTCACGGCCTCTGCTTCTCCAACCACAGGCTAGAGTGACATCCGGGTCTTTTCACCCTGCCTCCAGCAAGCCTGTGTCTGAGGGGTAGGGTCCGTCTGTGACCTAAGGGGGCCACACACAGGATGCCTGGGCCATGCAATGCCTGGCCTGGCCTCTGGCCCATCCCCAAACCCAACCTCACAACCTAGGAGGCTCTGGCTTGTGCCAGGGTCTTACCCAGGGCTCCGCCCGCCCTGTGTGTCCCTGGGGCATAGGCCACAGCTGCAGGAGGCTCAGTCTGGCCTCCATTTCCCCTCTGGGCAGCAGAGTAGGACATGCCTGCTCTCAGGTCCTCCCGGAACACCGGGAAATGGGCACTGGGACAGGCCAGTAGACACAGGCCAACAACCCACAGCACCAGGGACCAGGTTCTGGCTATGCCCACCGCCATGGCGGGGAAGAGCTCCAGGTCTCACCAGATATGGCGACACTCTGGGAGGCAGAGGCAGGAGGGTATAGCTCAGTGTACAAGTCCTGCTTTGATGCCTCATACCATTAAGATTGAAAACAGGGCTGGCAAGATACCTCAGTGGTCTAAAGCCCCTGCTTAAGCAACCACAGAGACTGAGGTTTGATCTCCGGCACTACATGCTGTGCCAGCCCCACCCCCAGGGCAGGCTGAGCTGGCCATAATAAAAAAAAGAAAGAAAACAGTTCTATGTGCTACATGTTGCTTCCCAGTGCTAGTGATGGAACCCAGGTCCCCTGGCGTGTGAGGCAAGAGCTCTAGGCACCGCACCACACCAGCCTGGATGGTGGCCAGGGAGAGCTTTACAATGAGAACAGAGTTTCAAAACATAAACCTAGTAGAAATCTCTCTTCAATTCTTAGTCCAGGCCACAAACCCTCTTTTTTTTTTGTCTTTTTGAGGCAGGGTCTCGCTATGCAGTTCAGGCTGGCCTTGAGCTCACTTTTGTAGCTCAGGCTGGTCTCGAATTTGCACTGATCCTCCTGCCTCTGCCTCAGCCTCCCAAGTGCTGGGACTATAGGCGTGCGCCACCACACTCGGCTCACAAATCCTCTTTTTCTGCACCTCAGGGAGAGGTGCTGGGCTGGGTACCTGGGCTGCGCTCATCTTTGTGCTCACCTGTCCCTACAGGCTGAGGACAGAGCTCCTGGCCCAGGACAGGGGCACTGAGCCTCTTGGGGCCAGGAGGCCACAGGACACCATGAGGGTCACAGCCAGGAAGTCCCCAGTCCCTGGAGGCTCTTCCCAACTGTCCCCTCAGGGTTCTGTCCCTTGGCATCTCCACATCCATCCTGGGACTCTGGACAAGGCATTACTTAGGGTCCCGTCCCCTCGGATCCTAGCTGGTGCCCAGTCCAGCTGGCCAGATCCTCACCATAACAAGAAACACATTTCAGTGGTGCGGTGTTGCCCACACACGCCAGCCTGGGTTGGCACCTTGCTGGGGCCCTGCCAAGAAGTCCCACCAGCAGGCCCTGCCCTCCTGACAAAGGTGCCTTTGTCCTTCCCAAACCTGAAGAGTAGAGTCCCCTGCAGGGCCAGCACAGAAGGACAGGGACAGTGGGGCAGGGGGAGCAGAGGGGCCCAGATAGTCCTTGCCCCAAGGTGGAGGGACCACCCTCCTGGCTCCAGGACAGGCTCCCGGCAGCCACAGGCCCACTCTGTGCCAAGCAAGTTGCCAAGCGGGTTGCCAGCAGGGGTCGGGCCCGCTCACATTCGAGGAGCACGCTGCTACTGGCTCAACACCCCTTCACCCTGGTTCCCAAGCAGGCCTAGGACTCAGGCTGGGGGGTGGGGGGGCACACTCGCCACTCATCAGAGGAGGATGCAGAAACCAGAGGGGTCCTGGGAGATCGGGGCTCAGAGCTGGGACCAGAAGCCCCGTGAGTGGGGATTGAAAGTTGGCCTGGAAGGATGGCAGGGGGTCCAGGAAAGAGAAGCAATCCTGGGAGGAGCCCCCTACCCTGCCCTCTCACCACCAACCCACTCAGGAAGCCGGCCAGGGTGTCCCTGAGCCCACAGCTCAGCAGGGAGACTTTATCATTCACAAGCCAAGCCATTGCCTACTTATTTTATTGATTTATTTCTTATTTTGCAGGGCTGGGGCTTGAGCTCACAGCTTCTACATTGAGCTACACCCACTGTTCCTTTGATTTTATTTATTTATTTATTTATTTATTTTTAAGACAGGGTCTTTCTGAGTCCCTAAATTACCCAGGCAGGCACTCACTTTTGACTCTCCTGCCTCAGCCTCCGGGAGTGCTGGGATCGCTTAGTGTACCGCCATCACCGCCTCACTTCTTTCAAGACAAACTATCCTCACATCTTTTTAGGAGATAGCTCCGAGGCACAAGTGCCTGCTGGGCAAGTGCAAGGTTGTGAGTTCGAACCCTGGTCCCACAAAAAAACAAATAAATAAATAAAATTAAAAAAAAAAAATAAAAATAAAAAATAAAAAATAAATAAAATAATACCAAAATCTATTCTTAGAACCCATAGCATCAGGCCTTGCCTCCTCTTCACGGACCCCTGGGAAAACCCCTTGCCGGCGCACCCCCACTGGGGGTCAGCGCAGTCCCTGGCTTCCCAGCGGCCAGAGCCCAGCCCCACAGGGCAGACACCGATGACTGCTGATAAGCCGCGGGGCTGGGGAGCCGGCGCGACAGCGTGGCTGTCGTCTCTTCCCCTGCTCGGGGCACGGGGCCCCGGGGCGGGGGCAGCCCTTGCCCCAGGGAGGAAGAGGCCCGGTTCTGCCTTTCTCTCTGGGACGGGCGGATGCCCGTGCAAAGTCGCCTTCCAGGGTGCACACAGGCTCCGCCCCCTCCAGCTCCAAGCCAGGCTGCCTAGTTTCCAGGGGTTCCCCCTCCCAGGGGCCCTTCAGTCCCTGGCCCCCGGCCCTGCCTACCTGCTGTCCGTCCTGGCCCCTGGAAGTGCCCCTCACAGCCACACCCTCTGCCTCGGCGGCTTTGAAAGAACCTTTGGCTCCTTTGCGGCCTTCTGGTCACCCCACCGTGCAGCCTGGTGCGAGCCCCCACCCGGAGCTCTCCTAGCTATTGGAGCCACGGGAGACCCTAGCTAGCAGTCTGAGCTTTCATACGACAGCTCCCGCCTTTGGTCCCAGAACTCCGGAGGCTGAGGCAGGAGGATCGCTACAGTTCAAGGGCAGCCTAGGCTACCCAGAGAGACCCTGTCTCAAAATAAAAAATAAAAAATAAAAAAAGGAAGGAGGAGGCTGTGGTTCGGCGACTCCCACTTGCTTAGCTTGCACCAAGAAGGAAGTGGACGAAGAAAGAGGCCGAGCAGAGTTGCGACTCTGGCCCCCTGGGGCTGGGTGGTCCCCAGGGTCCTGCTCAGTCTGTGTGACCGGCATGGGACGCTAGCCAGGACCAAGTCTGCGCATGCGCCTTCCCCACCTCCACAGTGCGGACTTTGAAGCGCAGGGAAATCACCCCACTGTCTGGGCACCCCGGAAGCCAAGATGCTCGGTGTGAAAAGCACAGGTGACAGAGCCCAAGGACCCCAGGTCGCAGAGATTAGGGGCCAGGCAAAGGCCACTGCTCTGCCCTGCCACCGGCTGAAGATCACGCTATGAACAGAATGCTAGACCTCGGGGAGTGGCGCGGCCGTTTCTATCTTCGTAGTTAGGCTTGGAGAAGGCAGCGTTTCCTCCCAACTTTCTAATTTTCTTTTTTTCAGAACCAGGGTTCGAACTCACGATTTTGCACTTGCTAGGTAGAGCACTTGTGCCATGGAGCTATCTCCCCAACAGTTCTGCGCTGGCGTGGTGCATTGACAACTGGGGGGGGGGGGCAACTTGTAAGGCCCAGCTGAACTGAGCCAGTGGGGTGCGGGGTGTGGGAAGCCCACCCGGGGTTTGTTGCCGGCTTTGTGAAGAAGAGAACCGGAGAGGAGGCGCTGCCGAAGCTGTTGGTTCTCTAGGAGAGGCTGGTCCCACGCTGCTATGGCCTGCACCACTCTCGCTGTAGGCGCAGCTCTGGACCTTCCTGCCGCTGAGGAAGGCTGCCGTTCAGTCACAAGCGCTGCGGTCCCTCCTGGCTCCAGTGCAGACCCCGCGGCCTCACCGCACAGATCCTCCATCCCTCGGGCGCAGACTTCGTAGCTTCCACCACTGACCTCTGTCTGGGCCTTCCCAGCACAGATCTGTGGAACAGGCCTGCAGGAGCCATTGCCAGGGGATCCAGGCCTCAGCTGGATTCTTGCGGGCTCTACTGTGTGGACAGATCTCCTGCACTCTTGGCATGTCACTCTTCAGGTGACCACTGTAAAATAATCTTACGAATTACGTGTCGTACAGTTGCCCTTCAAGCCCTGCAGCTGACGCCGATGTTCCGGTCCCCCGTGGGGAGGCTGTTTTGCCCACTTTCCTGAAACTTCCTTTTCTCAATTAAGGGCAGGTGCTCTGGCGGAAGACTGAGACTCCTCCTCACACAAGAAGGTTGGCAGTGTCCCCGGCCCCCACGGACACACAGCTTTTCTGTGATCCGATCTTTCTTTTCTTTCTTTCTTTCTTTCTTTCTTTCTTTCTTTCTTTCTTTCTTTCTTTCTTTCTTTCTTTCTTTCTTTCTTTCTTTTCCTTCTTTCTTTTGTTCTTTCTTTTCCTTCTTTCTTTTTGTTCTTTCTTTCTTTCTCTCTCTCCCCCTCCTTTCTTCCTTCCCTCCCTCCTTCCTTTCTTCCTTCCCACCTTCCTTTTTTAATGTATTTAGCACAAGGTCTGCAGGGTCTCACTATGCAGATTGGACTCAGAATGATTCTCCTGTTTCAGCCTCCCAAGTGCTGGGATTACAGACCTGTGCCACCACATCCAGCCTCAATCTTAGTGTACCCTTGGGGGCAGGGCCATTATGGAATGTGGTGCCAGGGATTGAACCCCCGTCTCTGCACCGACTAAGCAGGTGCTTTAGTATACTGAGCTATCTAGCTGGTCTTTTGGAGATGGGGCCTCGCTATGCAGATCAGGCAGCCTTAAGCTCACTTTGTAGCCCAGGCTGGTCTCAAACACACAATGATCGATTCTCCTGCCTGCCTCCCAAGTGCTGGGATTATGGGCATGTGTCACCACACCCAGCTCTATGTGTTACTTTTTTTTTTTTTTTTTTTTTTTGTCTTTTTGAGACAGGGTCTCGCTATGTGGTTCAGGCTGGCCTGGAGCTCACTTTTGTAGCCCAGGCTGGTCTCGAGCTTGCACCAATCCTCCTGCCTCAGCCTCCTGAGTGCTGGGATTACAGGCGTGAGCCACCACGCCTGGCTCAAAAACAAACTTCTGAATCTCAGATTTCTCATCTGTGAGACAAAGATACTCACACAGAGGCCACTGTGAAAATTCAGTGAGATTGCCTATAAAAGGAATACAAACCGGGCTTGGCATTCAGCAGGTGCTCATTAAATGCATCTGTTTCTAATAAGCTCCACGGAGAACGCCCTGTGTCAGGCACACGCTGGACATGACTTTGCAAAGCAAAGGTGAATCACCAAATATCTGGACAGGGGCTTCTCACCTCTCTAAGCCTCAGTCTCACATCTGAGGAAACACCTTTTTTTTTTTTCAACAGGGCCTCACTAGGTGGCCTGGCTCAAACTCATGGCAATCCTGCTGCCTCAACCTCCTGAGTGCTGGGGTGACAGGTGTGCGCCACCACACATCATGTTTTTATGAGCCTGCTTTTCCACTTAGTGCATGCAGCATTCACCATATTTCTGATCACACCCCATAAGAGGCCTTCCTGAACCGAATCAGAAAGCAGCAAGAAAAATGGAAGATGTTTGCTCCAGGTGACAGGGAGGATTTTTGAGGGCACCATGGGTGATGCACCTTTTATTGCAAGAAAAAAATTTTTTTTTTTTTCTTTTGAGACAGGGTCTCACTGTGCAGTTCAGGCTGGCCTTGAGCTCACTTTTGTAGCCCAGGCTGGTCTTGAACTCACACCAATCCTCATGCCTCAGCCTCCCAAGTGCTGGGATTACAGGCGCGCACCATCACGCCCGGCCCCATGTGTTACATTTTGATGGAAAATACACTGGCCTTTTATTTATGTGCTTTTGTTTTTTGAGACCTAGTCTTGCTCTGCAGCTCAGGCTGGCCGTGAACTCAGAAACCCTTCTGCCTCAGTCTCTAGAGTTCTGGGATGGCAGTCATGCCCCACCACACCGGCTCCCCCAAATCTTTTCTTTCAGATTTTGGTCGAGCCCTCTGGTCGCCTCCCCCACAGTCGGTGGGCCCAAGGCTGTGACCTCAGAGGTAGCTCCTCACCCCAGCAGTGTGTCCTGATTTCAGCTGCCCCAGCTCTCTGGAGGCCCCACCCCGTTGAGGGCCAGCTCTGGGGGCACCCAGGGTCCCAACAGGCCCTTCAGCTCAGCTGAGCCAGTTTCACAGCTGGGTGCCTCTGTGGAGTTTTGACTCAATTTTCCCTCTCTTGTGAAATCCTTTAAAAAGTGACAATGTGGCTGATTGTCCTCTACAGGAAGGAAAAGTCTGGGGGAACAAGAACCTCCAAAACCACTGTCTGGGGTGCTGTGACCCAGAAAGTACCTAGCAGCTGGCCTGGAGACCTGGGGTCAGGGAAGGGGACCAAGGGCACAGGCCCAAATGTCCGGGCAGTGATGAGGGAGAGGCTGGGGAGCAGATAATGCCCGGCTCCAGAGGCTGAGGCAGGGAGACACCATGGCCACAGATGGGGCGCAGGGCTTCCGCAATGTGGGGACAAGGGTGCAGCGTGGCTGGGCAGCTCTCGGACCCTGGGTGGCACCGAACCACCAGACTGGACCGAGCTCCTTCTGCTCCACCCCACCCGCTGCCTTCCTGGCTTAGCACAGGAAGCTATATGCTGCCCCCTCCACCTCCAGTGAGTGCCCCCAACCACCGGGCTCTGGCCTCTCCCTGTCCCCTGTCCTTGGCACCTTCCAGGAACCCAGCCATCTCTGTGCACACTGGAGCTCCTGGCTACCAGGGAATCCTAAAGCTTTACTCTTTCTCCTGCCAGCCCACAATAGAGACCAGCAGAGCCTCATAATATAGCACCCGCCGGTTGTCCCAGGCCTCTGGAGGCTGAGGCTGGAGGATCATCAGAGCTAGAGGCCAGCCTGGGCTAGAGGGTGAGGCCCTGTCTCAATCAATCAATCAATCAATCAATCAATCAATCACTACCTAACTCTTTGTGCCTCCTTCAAAAAGGATTTTCCAGGGACTTTTGTTCAGTTAAGCTGCCTGGAGGCCTGTGCCCCTGGAGGACCTGAGGCCTCTCTGGCAGCTCCGCTGAGAGCTCATGGGTGGTGGCAGTTCATGTCTAGGCGCCCTGCAGCTGGATCCAGCGCATGCATGAGGCAGCTGGCCGACAGGGCAGAGGAGGACACATGACTCAAAGAGGGCCACAAGGCTGGCAGTGGGGCTTGCCCAGCTCCAGACTCAGACGGAACACCAGCAGCCAGGCCCAGTGGATGGCAGAATCCCAGCTCCACAGAAGGCTGAAGCAGGAGCATCTCGGACTCAAGGTCAGCAGGATCAGTTTAGTAACACTGTCTCCAAATGAGACAGAAGGATCCGGAAGGTACCGACTGAGTGGTCGAGTGGGTGCAAGGCCCTGGGCTTGTCCTCTGCCTGTCCAGCCGGGTCCCTCCATCCTCTGCCTGCTCCAGCCCAGTCCAGGAAAGGCCACCGTCACCACCAAGAGCAGATACAGAGGGCCACACTGCCAGCGCTCTTCTAAAGTCCCCGGCTGTCAGCTGCAGTTGCACAGCAGGTCCCCTGCTCCTTCCTGATCCTGGGGCAACTGCAACTCTGTATTTCTGTATTTTTCTCATTTCTCCTATGCTCTGCCCCCACCCCAGCAGTCTGAGCTGGAGCGGTTGACAGCCCACTGAACAAGAGAACAGAAGCCTGCTTCATTCATAAAAACTAGACACGCGCCCCTTAGGCTTAGTGATGCTGCCCAAGCCCGGAAGGGTGTTTAAAAATGTCAAAGTCACCCCCTACCCCAGGTCAGGCAGGTGAGGTCTAAGAGCTTTCACATAGGGGACCTGGACTGGGAACATGCTTAGGTGGCAGTATCAGTCTTGTACATGTATTTTTAATTGTAGACATGTGTTTTTGAGACCAGATCTTGCTATCTAGTTCAGGCTGGACTTGAACTATGTATCCTAAGCTGGTCTCAGACTCCCAGAGACCCTCCTGCCTCTTCCTCCTGAGTGCTGGGATCACAGGTGTGCACTGATCCCTTAGCAACCTGGTGGTCTCCAGTGTCCCAGGGCCCTGGGCTGGTCTCCAAGGCCATGCTGGGCAGAAGGCATAGTCTGAATTCATACAGGATTCCCAGGCTTGACAGCCAGGCCCCAGATGGAGGATTCTATGCTTTCTATAAATAAGGAAACTGAGGCCCAGGGAGAACCAGGAACTGCCATGGTTCCCTCCAGAGGCCAAGCAAAAGTCTCCCCTGGAGCCTTGCTTAACCAGGGTCACCACCCCTGGGAAGTGCGAGTGGCCCACAGAACCCACAGGACTCAGTTTCCCAAGCTGTGTGTGACTCAGCTCAGAAGACAGCAGGTGACTCTGTCCTGGAGCACAGCCCAGAAACACAGCGGTCTGCACAGCGCCATCTAGTGGCCTGGTGCCGATGCTGCATGAGCTCAGAGTACCCTTGGGAGTTTGGGTCACACACCGGGGTCTCACAGGCTCCTTCCTCAGCTTTCTCCTGGGCCAGAGGGAAGGCTGTTGTGCAAACGCCTCGTGTCTACACATTCCTAAGGAGACGGAGACCTTGGGAAGCCTGGATCTGAACTCAGAGCACACAGCAAAAAGGGACAGGACAGGCCCAGCACTAATTTAGCATCTACTGTGTACAAAGCTAGCAGGTGAGGTCTGAGGGGTTTTTCCACAGGGAAACCTGACTACCTGCTGTGTGACCTTGTGCCAGCCCACAGGCCGGGGTGCTCAGGGTCACACTGATGTGGCACCCCACAAATCCCCTTCCAATGCTGCGAATTTTCTCTTTGCAGCACTAGGAGTAGAGCCAGGGCCTTCCCAACTCACTAAATTCCACACCCTCCTGCCTCAGCCTCCCAGAGTGCCTGGCATCGGTGAGTGTGCCACTGCGCCCTACTTACAACTCATTCATTCATTCATTCATTCATTCATTCATTTATTGTGTGTGAGGGGTTCAAACTCACGACCTTACACTTGCCAGGCAGGCACTTGTGCCACGGAGCTATCTCCCCGGCCTCTTTCTTCATAAATTTTAAAGTAGATTCAAAACTGTCTGGCAGACCAGCTGCTGCAAAGCTGTTGTTCTCTCCACCACCACCACCCTAACCCCCAAGCAGCCAAGGCTGGGGTCGTCCAGTGCGCCCGGCTCACAGCCACGACGGGCACCGCGACTTGGGGCAGCCTGTGCCTCTGGACCCCGAGCTCTCCCAGCCCTTGGGCTCCGCAAGGCAAGCGGGGTTTATTTATAAGTTGCTGCTGCGTGGGACTCAGGGGAGGCCCGGCTGGCGGGCTGGAGACAGAAGTCTGGGCCGCCGGGCCGAGAGGAAGCGAACTCTAGATCCGACTTTCCCCTTGGCACCCGCTGCCGCGCGCCTCCCCGGCCCGGCCCCGCCCCGCCCCGCCTCTGTTCTCCGAGGCAGAAGCGCGTTGGCCGTCAGCGTAGGTCAGCCCATCCTCCCCGCTGTGTAAACAGGACCCGGAGCTGGTGGCCTGGCTCCACTCTGTGGAAATGAGCCTGCCTTCCGCAGCCCTGCGGCTTCCTGCGCACATCCGGAGACTCCTCAGAGTTCAGAGGAGAGCTGCTCCGGGCAGAGGAGGAAGGCGGGGCCTTGTCTAGCCGTGCTCTTCACTGGAGTATAGGGAGGATAAGTGGACAGACACCAGGGCAGAGGACTCCTATGCAGCCATCAAAGCCCTGCATAAATGACTCCTCCGCTGGGAAAACACCCTGCTGCTATGGGCCTGCCCCTCTACCTTCTGCTTTAGGAAAGTGCTCAAGCAGTCCGGCATCATGGGGTCTGCTTTCATTAGTGTTAATTCTTTTCATTCAACTCTAAGCTTCTTCAGGTGGAATTAAGGTCCAGCACATGACCCCTGACCCTACGAAGCGGCCTTCATGGTGTCTGTATGTGGATCTGCATTAAACAGGCAGCGCAGCTCCCCTCTGCCCACACCTGTCCCCCCTCTGGGCCTGTGTGCTGTCCTGCCTCTGCCCTCTGGGGCCTGGGAATCATTTTTCCTCTTGGAGCCGCAGCAACCTGGCTTCCGCCTCTGAATATCAGAACCAGGCTCGTAACTGAGTAACGAATGTGGCATAATGTGGCGCATGCCTACAACCCAACCCTTAGGAGGCTGAGGCAGGAGGATCCCTGGGGGTTCGAGGCTAGCCTGGGCTACCTAGAGAGATTCTGTCTCAAACACCAGAGCAGTAATAACCCTGGTGGTGATGATGATTAGGTTTTTAGCATGAGGAGGAGCTAGAAATCCTCCCCTGCTGCTCTGTGATGTCCCCAACACAGAGACGTCGCTCTCCCCTCTGGGCTGTCTAGTGGGGTTGAAGCTAGGTCACCCTAGGAGCCTCGGGGAGTCTGGCATCATCACCCCACCTTGCAGGTGGGAGGGGTGTGTCCCTCACAGGCCACCATCTCCCCAGAGTGGCAGCAGGAAGTCAGGACCCAAAATATTCTGTACCAGCCACACCAGTGTGGCCAAGAGCAAGCTGCCCAATCTGCAGAGGGCCACACTGAAGTTGGGGCAGCCTCAAGGCTCCCGCGACCTACCGGCCTCCTGAAGATGCAGCACGCAGGTCACATGCTCAGCAAGGGGCAGCGGCAGAACAGGGGGACTCTGCGTGCTTCCAACACGGTGTCCTTGGAGGGGTTCCCGGGGCTTGGCTTTTTAAGGCAGGGTCTCAGTATGCAGCATGGGCTGGGCTTGGACTCACAGGGATCCTCCTGCCTTAGCCTCCCCAGCGCTGGGATTACGAGCATGCACCACCATGCTGGTCTCCGTGGCGGGCTCAGCGTGCCTGGGGGTGGGGCCAGCGCAGCGTGTGGCGCTGGAGGTGAAACCACGGTCCCTGCGCTTGCCTAAGCAGGCACTTAATCTGCTGAGTTATCACACGGGCCCTTACCTATAAGCGTCTTTACAGGGCTTCTGAATCTCTCTGCTGAGGAGAAAGCCTCCTGGGTAAACCATGACTGTCTAGACAGTGCCAATATCTGGGCCTCAGGGTGCAGGAGCCACGGGCTCTGGCCTGGGCCTGACTCTGGGGAACGCTTGCCCCAGCTCGGCTCTTTCCCAGGCCTGCTCCACATCCATTTCCATAAATGAAAGTGGCTGGAAGCAGTGGCGCGCCGGAAGTCGAGGCAGGAACATAGCTGCGAGTTGGAGACCAGTCTGGGCTACAAAGTGAGTTCAAGACCAGCCTGAGCTGTATGGCAAAATCTGGTCTCAAGCCAACAAAAAATAAAAATAAAACAAAGAGGAGGATGGCGCCTTATTGGCTGTTGGGAAACTGGCCTTGGGTCTCAGATGCAGCCCCGCCCCCAGCTCAGTGCCGCGCTCAGCAGGAGGGGCCCGAGACACGCACGCACACACGCACGCACGCACGCACGCACGGCAGGACCCCCACCCCAACCTCAGGGACCTCGGTGTATGGTCAGGCGAGCGCAGCCGCTGAACCCCACAGCCTCCCTGGGTGGGCGTGGGGCCCGTGGGAGGAGCGCCCAGTAAGCCCGCTGCCCTTCGAGGGACAGCAACGATGGCTTGCAGGGACTGAGCCGCGTGGAGGCTGCGGGCTGAGGTCATCCTCCCTGTCCTCCCTGTCCTCGCTCCCGGCCCCCAGGGCTGGCATCTATTGCTGGCTGGGTTTCGCCCTAGGCCCAGAAGCTCAAGGGGCGCCCAGAGTCTGTGCTGGGAGCCTAGGGCACCCTGAACGCCGCACGAGTCCAGTACCAGGCAGAGTGACCCACACGCGAGGGAGGGATGGCCATGACGGCTCGGAGCCACGTGTGGTCACTGCATGAGATGGGAGGACACGCAGAGTCAGGGACACAGAGTGACAATGAGGCTGAGGGAGGTCCAGTAGGTCCCCAGGGCAACACAGCATTCTATCTGCTTCTGCTGCAGCGGCTAAGATGGCTGTGACTTGCGATCACATTCTGGCGACCCGATGTGTGGCGGGCTGAGCCACTGGACGGTGTCTTAACATGGGCAGGGATCCCGTGCCGGGCAACCAAAAGACGCCATCCTGGTCGCACCAGGCCTCAGGCGGGCCGTGCGCGCCCCCTAGAGGCGGCTTGGCCAAGCGCAGCGAGAAGCCCGCGGGCACATGTGTTATTGTGGGGCTTTGTTTTTAGTTGTGTTTTGTATTTTTGAGACATGGTCTCGCTGTGCAGTTCAGGCTGGCCTTAAGCTCACTTTGTAGCCCGGACTGGTCTTGAACTCACAACAATTCTCTTGTCTCAGCCTCCTGAGTGCTGGGGTAACAGGCATGCACCACCACAGCTGGTGCTGTTACTGTGTTTTTTTTTTTTATTCACTCATTTTTTTTATGGCCGGCTCAGCCCACCCGGAGGACAGGGCTGGCGCAGCATGTGGTGCCGGGGATCGAACCGCGGTCCCTGAAGCCGCCCAAGCTTCCCCAAGCAGGCGCTTTAGACCACTGAGCCATCCCGCCGGGGCCCTGTTACTGTGTTTTTAAGACAAAAGAAGTACATGTAGGCGTTGTTTCTTCTGTACTAAAGCTCAGTATTCAGGTTTAACTGAAGTGTTGCCACTTCACAATCAAGAAATGAATTCTGAGTTGCAGTCTGACCCTTGGTCTCTGCACCAGTCCCAGCCCTCACTGGCCCCACACGGGGCTTTCACCTGGCACCATTTCAGCAATAAAAAGCCCTTAAAACAGCCCTTAAAGGGGCCTGGGGAGATAGCTCCATGGCACAAGTGCTTGCCTGGCAAGTACAAGGCTGTGAGTTCAAACCCCGGTCCCACAAAAAAAACAAAAAACACACAGTCCTTTAAGGGGGCCAAGGAGGGGCACAAGTGCCTGCCTGGCAAGTGCAAGGTCCTCAGTTTGAGCCCCAGTACTAGGGTAAATAATAATTAATAGAAAAGGTTGTGCTTTAAAATCAGCCTCTTGCTGGGCGTGGTGGCGCACGCCTGTAATCCCAGCACTCGGGAGGCTGAGGCAGGAGGATCAGTGCGAGTTCAAGACCAGCCTGGGCTACAAAAGTGAGCGCAAGGCCAGCCTGAACTGCATAGTGAGACCCTGTCTCAAAAAGCCAAAAAAATAAAAAATAAAATCAGCCTCTTCAGGATCAGTCAAATAGCTCAGCCCTGGGGGTTCCATCCACAGCCTGCTGTGCCGGCCCCGGCCTGGACAGACTGGGCATGGTGGTGTATGCCTATAATCCCAGCACTTGGGAAACTGAAAAACAGGAAGGATTACTACACTACAAGTTCGAGCCATGTAGTGAGGCCCTGTAGAACCTGTACTAAGTCTATTACAAATAAAAAATAAATAAAACAGCCTTTTTGCCAGTAGACAGAGGCAGGAGAATCCTTTAAAGTTCAATATCAGCCGGGTGTGGTGGCTCATGCCTGTAATCCCAGCACTAGGGAGGCTGAGGCAGGAGGATTGGTGTGAGTTCGAGACCAGCCTGGGCTACAAAAGTGAGCTCAAGGCCAGCCTCAACTGCATAGCGAGACCCTGTCTCAAAAAGACAAAAAAAAAAAAAAAAAAAAAAAAAAAAAAAAAGGAAAAAAAAAAAAAAAAAAAAAAAAAGTCTTGCTGGATATGGTGGCCTGAACTTGTAATTGCAGAACTTGGGAGGCTGAGGCAGGAAGTTCATTGCAAATTTGAGACCAGCCTGGATGACAAAGTAAGCTCAAGGCCAGCCTGAACTGCATAGAGAAGCCCTATCTCAAAAGGACAAAAAGGGAACAGAAGACAGCTCAGCGATCTAAGCACCTGACTAAGCGCAAGGACTGGGGTTTGATCCCCAGGACCACATGCCATGCTGGCCCTGCCCCAGGCATGCCAAGCTGGCTACCAAGACCAGGTGTGGTGGTGCTGGGAAGGCTGAAATAGGAAGATCACTATGAGTTCAAGCTGCATAGTGAGATCCTGGACCAAATACATAAAACAAAATAAGGTTCAGGGAGATAGCTCAGCAGAATAAGTACCTGCCTGGCAAACACAGGGTCCTGAGTTCAATCCCTGGCACTGCCATTTTTTTTTTTTTTTTTTATGAAGCCTGCACCAGCTTCATCAAAGGGAGGGCAGTTCCCTTGGTGACACTAACAACAGTTCCAGGTGCATAGCAGCAGCAGGCTACAGAGCCAGGGGAGAGAGGCAGAGCCTAAGGGGCCTGTTTTGCTTGAAATGGAGCAGGCTCTTGGGTCCTGGGGTGCAGGAGGGCCTGAAGCTCTCCAGATGTTTGCTTCAGGCAAAGAGCCCTGGGAAACTGTGCAGCTGGGGACACATCCTGTGAGACAGAGGGTCTGGGTCACCTCACCCCAGCCCTGTGCGAGTCTGCGGGACCCTGACCTGAGGATACCTGTCACTCATCTGTCTGTCACCAGGACGAATAAAGAGAAGGGGTATTTTGGTGCCTGGATCTGGTGGTTCCAGTCTATGGGCAAATGGCTCATTATAGGCGGGCCTCTGCTGGGCGTGGCAGTACAGGCCTGTGATCCCAGTGCTCAGGAGGCTGAGGCAGGAGGGTGTCTGCCCAACCTATAGGACCACAGTACTGAGCATGGAGCACAGAGCCTCCCACATGCCAGGCAAGTGCTCTCCCACTGAGCTGTATCTCCAGCCTGGCCTTGAACTTTCAACCATCTCTCCTCAGCCACCTGAGTATCTGGGATCACAGGTGAGTGACACCACACCTGGATGTTTCTTGTGGAGACCTTCTGCCTCTCCATCTCCTCATCCTTCATGGGTAGAAACCCAGAGCTGGACTGGGTGGGGTCTTTGGCACCTGACTTGGGGCCCTCTCAGGGGGGCAGGGCAGCAAATGGTGGAACCTACAGTAGAGCTCAGAGTAGGATGTGCGGGCTCCTTGGTCATCATCATCACCGTCATCACGGACACTGGCGAAGCCTCGGCTCTCACCACTGTGGCCTCTCAGGCTGGGTCTGTGGCTCCGGGGCACCAGGCTGCGTGGAATGCCACTCTCCGTGTGGAACTGGTGGTTTTGCTGCCTGTTAGCGTTTGGATCAAGACAGGCATTCTTTGTGTACGTGTATGTGCACACGTGTGCGTGTGTGTGCGTGCGTGTGTGTGTGTGTGTGTGTGTACCAACATACTGTCCATGCAAGTCTTTACTGTGTGCACGGGGTGTCAATTCATTCCAGATGTGCTGGAACAGCCCCAAATTCACATTTTTGGACCCCGAATCATGGAAATGTCCTGGAAATTCCAACACGATTATTTCTTTACATAGCGCTCCATCGGGCTCGTTCCAAAACAGGGTCTGAGAGCCAGCGTGCAGGGCTGGATATGGATTCCAGAGGATTTTAAAACAACAGAAGAGCGAATCAGAGAGGAGAGAGGGTAAGGCGAGACTCTGAAGTTTGTAACTCTGTTCTGGCGCCTGCAGGCGCAGGCCACAGTAGGATCTGAGAATTTCCAAGCAGCCAGGGCTCAGAGGGAAATGGGGCAGCATGGATCCATTCGTGGGACCTCCAGGACTCTCCCTCAAAAAAATTCTTAGAAAGGATATCAATGTGACACGGAGCAGAGAGGAACATATTCATAACGCAGAGCTTCACTCTGGTTTATTAGGCCATGGCCTATTGGCTGAGAAAATGGGCGTGGCCCGTCACGGCAGAATTCCAGGACACTGGGACCAATCAGAAAGTGCTATCTTTCAGTCATCTGGAGTGAGATCAAGCAGGATTTTGATAGGACAGCCTGGGTCGGACATCAGAGTGTGGGGAGGATAAAAACCGTAGCTGCCAGTAATGGCGTGGGCACCGTAAACCTTTCCAGTGGTGTTCTTTCCTGCAAAGCCTGCTTCTCTTCTTTTCTTTCCTCTTCTTTTCTTTTCTTCTCTTTTCTTTTCTTTTTGTTGTTTGTCTGTTGTTGGGTTTTTTTTTTTTTTTTTGGTGTGGTACCAGTGATTGAACTCAGGACCCTGTGCTTGCTAGGCAAGCATTTATTCTAGGAGCTGTCTCCGCGGCCCTTTCCTACCTTTAATAAACGTGGAAATCTCACTATCTTTTGGGCATTTCTTCTCCCATTATTTGCTCAGAAGCTGGGCGTGGTACTGCATGCCTGTAATCCCAGCCCTCGGGAAGCTGAGGCAGGAACATCACTGCGAGTTAAAAGTCAGCCTAAACTGCGTAGTGAATTCAAAAAAGCCTGCCTGAACTATACACCAAGACTGTCTCAGAAATACAAAAAAACAAGGGCCGGCCAGATAGCCCAGTGGATTAAAGTGCCTGCTTTTATAACAGGGTCTTACAACGAAGCCCAGGCTGGCTCACGGCACGCCTCCTGCTTCATCCTCCTGGGGGGCTGGAAGGGCACGCATGTGCCACAAAGCCTGGCAAAGCCTCTGTCCTTTTCTTTATACAGAGAAGGAAAATGTGAGCCCAGAGAGGGGCACTGGCTGGCCTAATGTCACCAGGATGCCAGGACTGAACTTGGTCTGCTACATCTGATTCTGCCCATGGCGCTTGTCCCCTCTATGCCGGTGGGCAGGGTGGGTTGGACTGCAGGGCTGGTGGCGCAGGGGGTGAGGGAGTAGAGTGCCACAGGGGCCTAGAGAGTTCCTGGAGACCAGTTCCTACAGCCAGGGGAGAGATGGGCAGGCTGCAGGGCCAGCTGGAGGATGGTAGCTGAGGAAGCTGAGGTTGGAGAGAGGAAGTGCCCAGGCTGGCCCTTGCAGCTGGACCTAGGCACCACCCAGGAGTCCTAAGCTGTGTCCCCAAAGCCCCACCCCATGTCCCCATGCCTGGGCCTCCTGGGGTTGAAGGCCAGGACTGAGCATCCCTGAGAGCAGGATGCATGTGGGCCCTGGAGGGGCTGTGACACCCCCATCCCCACCCCGCCCCGTCCACAGCCCTGGGAGTTGAAGGCCACTCTGCCTGCTCCACCCTGGCCCAGTCTCGGGGAAGGCCACAGGGAGTGGGGGCATGCTAGTCTCCTTCTGTTCAGTTCTCCATCGCCCCCCAGTCTCCAGCCCAGCCGTTTCTCAGAGGCGACACTGGTCCTCAGCCCAGAGCCACAGCCCAAGTGGTCGGAGCTGTGCAGATGGGATGTGCAGCCCTGCGACACCTGGCAGCACAGGCAGAAGACAGAAGCCTCTGCTCCCAGCCTCAGTGGCAAAAGGCTGTGACAGTGAAGGCCAGGCGCTTCCTGCTGTCCTCCCCACCCTGCGCATGTCCCCGTACTGTTTCGACCTTGCCTCACCACAGCTTTACCAGCAGGAGGCGGGAAGCTGGGCCCCAGGGAAGTGGCTGTGGCTCCCCAGCTCCTCCCTGGGTCCCTGCTGGGGCATCAGGGCTGGCAGAGGCATAGGCTGGTGACAGGTCAGCTCAGAGTCAGGTGCCCAGAGGCTGAGGGACACCTGATGCCACACAAGGGCTAGGAGGAAGCACCGTCCAGGCAGGGGCGGCCTGCAGAGGCTGAGGAGGGTGCAGTTTGGATTCGGCTCACACCACTGGATGTCAGCTCTGTGTGTTACCAGGGACACCAAGGAACAAGGTCAGGAGCCTGCAGAAGAGGGAGGTCAGACGAGGCTGCCACCACAGTACAGGGATAGTGTGACAGCATTGGGGGAGTCCAAGAAGGCTTCCTGGAGGAGGCACCACTGTGGGAGACCTTCAGGGGAGCAGAGAGGAATCAGTGGGCAGAAAATTGGAATTCTAGGGCTGGGTAGATAGCTCAGTAGAATAAGTGCCAGCCTGGCAACCACAAGGTCCTGAGTTCAATCCCCAATACCAAAAACAAAATAACAGTAAAAATTTTTATTTATTTATTTATCTTTTTATATATATTATGGCTGGCTCAGCCTACCCTGGGGTGGGGCTGGTGCAGCATGTGGTGCCGGGGAACAAACCATGGTCCTTGTCTAAGCTTTCCTAGGCAGGTGCTTTAGACCAGTGAACCATCTCACCAGCCTATAACAAAAAATTCTTTTTTTTTTTTTTTTTTTTTTTTTTTTTT